>OU898282.1:115244621-115388012 GCA_918026665.1 Diabrotica balteata
TACTTTAATATATATATATATATATATATATATATATATATATATATATATATATATATATATATATACATCCCACCATCATTTTGAAGTCTTTTCACGTTGCAGTAATTTAGCATCACCAAGAAATACTATCGCATTCAAATTATAAGTCATGTATATTCGTTTAGTGTATCTTTTTTAGGCTTGACACCGTTGTCAGTGTTTAAATTTTTCGATTTTTTTATATATTTATTTTTTTACACTCAACAGACATTTTAACTCCCTATAGGTCAAATCATTGTGTCTTGCGTCAATACAGTATCACGAGATGTTGCCAAAATATATATATTTAAGATATATCGATCCGTTTTCGTTCACAGACCGATAGGTCTACAACCTTACCGACCGCCCCGACCGGTTTAGGGTTCTCGGATTTATTATTATGGTTTAGTTGCATATTTAATTTAGCAGGTAATTTTTCCAAGAGAATTGTGAAAAATTATGAATGAACGATCGAAACGAATTTTGCCGCTGGCAGCAACAGATAAGTAATATTTGTATTATTATGGTAAAATTGACAAATACGAGAAAAACGTTCGTCTCCAATAAAATATGTTGATGTACAGACGGTGCCAGTTAGTTTTTTAAAATTAGTATTAATTTTTGGTTAAATTTTGTTTGTTTATGTTTAATATATTTTTTTTTGTTTTAAATTAAATTTAAAATATATTGTTTATGCTACCAGTGCACTGCTCATGTTTATTTGTTTTCTATTAAAATAATAAATAACTATGTAAATGTATAATTTTTGATTTACTATAATAAAATTTGTGGAAATGTTGCTTTAAAAGTTAAAAATACTTAAAGAAAAATAAAAAATAATAATAAAAAACTTTTTACATTAGAATGAATAACTGATACTAATTTGCTGCACCTTCTTCTTCTTCTTCTTTTGGCATCATAGCCCTGAATGGGTCTTTGCCTATCTGGCTATGTCCTTCCATTCAGATCTTTCTTGTGCCCTTCTTCTCCATTGTCTCATGTTCATTGTTTTTAGGTCGTCTTCCACGTCATCCAACCATCTCGTTCTGGGCCTTCCTTTTTTCGCCTTCCTATGGGCTTCCATTGTACCATTTTCTTTGTTGTTTTTGCATCGTTTTGTCTCTGCACATATCCCAGCCATGACAGTCTTTGACTTTTCACAAATCTTACAATGTCATAACCTTCATTTAACTCATTAACCTCGACGTTTCTCCTGATTCTCCATGTGCCATCTTCCTCTTGTACCGGGCCATATACTTTCCTCAGTATTTTTTCTCTCGAATGTCCTGAGTTGGGCTTCATCTTTTTTCGTCATTACCCAAGTTTCACATCCATAGGTTACTACGGGTCTAATCAGTGTTCTGTAGATAGTCATTTTGGTTATTTTGTCTAATAATTTCAATGTCATCAATCTTTTATTAGCATAGTATGTACGATTCCCGCTGGAAATACGTGCATTAATTTCGCTACTTACGGAGTTCTTCTGATTGATTTCTGTGCCGAGATATGAAAAGGCATCCACTCATTCGATAGTATAGTTGTCTATTGTGATATTATTTTCATTGTCAGTTATTCTTTTGACTGTCATATACTTCGTTTTTGTTTCGTTTATTTTGAGACCTCTTTTTCTTGCTTCAGGATCAATTTGTTTGAACACTTCCATTAGTGGTGGCTTATTCCTACTAATGATGGCTACATAGTCTGCATATGCAGTAATTTGTAATGATTTGGTGTTTATATGGCCGGTTATATTGGTTTTTCTGATGACTGCCTCAAGAACTAGGTTGAATAGCATGGTTGATAGGGCATCTCCCTGTCTTACTCCCATGTTGATGTTAAACAGGGAAGTCAGTTCTCCATCTACTTTGACTGCGGCTTTTGAACCCTGCAACGTCATTTTTATGAGGCTGATGTATTTCTTAGGTATACCTAGATTACAAAGGTCTTCCAGCATTCTGTCTCTTTTCACACTATCAAAAGCTTGTTTAAAGTCTATATACATATTATATAGGTCTATGTCGTATTCATAAGCTTTTTCTTGTATCGTTCTTAGTATGAATATGTTATATGTAGTGGCTCTATTTGGTCTGAATCCATTTTGATAATCACCAATTATATTTTCGGAGTATTCTCACAATCTATTGTAGATTATACCAGAAAGAATTTTGTATATTACATTTAGCAATGTAATTGGCCTATAATTCTGGCATTCTCTCTTATCTCCTTTTTTATATATTGGATGTATGAGGCCAACTGTCCATTCCTTTGGCATTTGCTCCTTCGTCCATATAAATGTTATCAGGTAATGGATTTTTTTCCAGAGTTCGGATCCTCCATGCTTTAATAATTCTGCCGAAATTCCGTCCATTCCTGGTGCTTTTTTGTTTTTTAGTTTATTTATTATCTGAACTACTTCTTCATAACTCGGATTTTCGATATGCAGCTCCGCCTGATTGTCTCGTTCTGATCATTTTCGTTGTCTGCATTTAGATTTTCTTAGAAATATTGTTTCCATGTCATTATAATTTTTTACTTCTCTGTTAGTAGTTCTCCGTCCTTGTCTTTGTATATCGTTAGTTTTGGTCTAAATAACTGTGTGCTTTCTTTTATGGATTTATAGAATTTTCTGCTTTCGCGTCTCTTGTTATGCTTTACGATTTCTTGTACTTGCTTTTTCATAGCCTCTTTTTTCTTTCTTCTGCATATTCTAGTCGCTTGTGTTCTTTTTTCGTTATAAATCTCACCACTATTTCTTGTGTTTCTTTGAAGTTGGTTAAGCCTAGCTTGCCTTTTTTCCTCTAGAATGCAGTTCTGCATTCATCATCATACTATTCCGCATTTCTTTGCCTTTTGGCTTTTCCGACAGTTTCCTCTGCTGACTCCGTTATAATTGTTTTTAATTGTCTTTATCCCTCCTCTGCAGTATCTTCCTCTCTAGTTCGGTTGAGTTTTATTTGGAGAGCATTTCTGTAATCTTGTCTCTTTGTTGAGCTTTTGAATCCTTCTACATTCCATTTTTTAATTTGAATAACATTAGTTATGTCTGTTGCCCATCTTTTTAAGATAAGTATATGGTCAATTTGATTTGCTTTTTTCCATGTTGCTTTATGGAGTTCTTTTCTCTGGAAGTTAGTACTGACAACTACGTAATTATTTGCTGCTGCGAACTGTGCCACCCTGAGTCCATTTTGACTGGTTTCAGTGTGCAAACTGTGTTTCCCAAATATATTTGCAAACGTTTCTTCTCTCCCCGGTTTAGCATTAAAATCGCCTAACGTTATAATAGCATCGTGTCTTTGGATTTTATCACATACATCCTGTAGTTCTCCGTAGAATCTTTCAACGTCTTCTTCATCAGCGTCTTCCATCGGTGCATATACATTAACCATTGTCACGTTATGAAATTTACCTTTAAATCTTATGGTGCAAATTCTATCTGATATTGGTGTAAATGCGATAATGGCTTTTCGCAGTTTTTTGGTTACCATAAACCCGACTCCTCTTTCACCTTGTCTCATTTCATTTCCGAAGTAGTATAGTGAGAATTTATTCTTATGAATTTCTCCCTGGCTCTTCCATCTGATTTCCTGCAGTGCCAATATTTCAACCCCGTATTTTTAAAGTTCTTCTGCCATACTTATCATCGCTCCTGCCTTTAAGAAGGTTCGCACGTTCCAGGTTCCAAATTTTAAATCCATAATCATGTCCATTTTTCTGAGCTGAGTTCGTCGTTGTGAGATCCGTCCGTTTGTTTCGCAACAATTGAGTTCTACAAGGAAGGGTTGTTAACCCTTCGCTCAACCCCTCTTCATCGGAGGACCAAGGCTCCCTTCTTTGTCTGCCCTGACCCCACCATCCACTGGGGTTGGTTACCCAGTCTCCAGTGAGGTTGCTCAGGTTACTGGTGTGTACCAGCTTGGAGGTGAAGATAGGAATTGAGTAGGAGAGGCTAAGTGATGCCAACAGGATACGACATCATGTATTGCGCTTCACTACCCCTTTACACACCAATTTGCAGCAACTAGTTTTTCGTAAAACAGTTTTTGGAAAATTTTAATATAAATGGTGGACTACCAGTTTTTTAATAGGTAGATAATTGGAATTTGGCCCTTAAAGACTCTCATTGACCGAAAGTTTAAAATCGCAAAGGAAAATCTTCTTTTGATATCCACTGTTATATAAGAAATATGTTATATGTTTACATGAATAGTAGCTCAGCATTTGTTCACGTAAGTGTATACCACATTTATATTTATTATATTGATCAATTAACTTTCTTAAATACCAATCCTCTTCTTGATCTAGTTCTAAACCTCTGACAACGAAATTCTGAATATATCATGTATACATCTCGTTTATCTCTGCATTTGGTCACACATATTTCTTCAGGACTGTAAATACTGACCATTTCACGTTGTTTTTGACAAGTAGAGATTGTCTATTCGGTTATTTCTTAATATGGACTATGAGTAATTGTCTAGTCAAGTCAACACTATTATAGAAGTTATCAGTGGTCAATCTACGTTTATGTTCACATCTAGCTTTTTTGCATGTCGAAGGCATATTATTTACATCCATTTTTTTTACAAATATAATACAATTTACAAAAATAATTTTATAACTGACTTTTACAGAGGTAATTAACAATAAAAACATACTAATAGAAAATATTAATTTACGATTTTCAATACTATAAGGGCACTTCAGGAACAATACGTTTTTACGTAATAATAGTTCCTGTATAAGTGAAATTCTATTTTAATGTGCTTTATTGAAGCATACTAGACATATTGCAGTTTTACCATCACATGCTCCACAGTATGTTTTAACCATTTTAACTTTTCTATCGGTCTTTCTACTAGTCATGTTTCTTCTTAAACTTTTGTAATATCTTGTACACTTTCTTCTCTTTTTATTACCTACGTCGCTTTGCCAGAGATGGTATTTTTTGGGTGTAACTGGTCGTGAGCGTTCCAACATTGCTTTATTTGCAAATGTCTTCGCGAACACCAGTCTGAACTTAATGATAGGTTGTCGCTTTTTCGCCTTTTCTATTATTTAACAACTAAGCATTGGCTACTGCGGTATTAAATATTAATTTCACTGCCACTTTCCGGTACCACTTCAGAATTTTGGATATTGGGTTCTGGTAAGAAGCAATTTGATTAATAAAATCAACACTCTTTTTCAGCTTGAAATTAATTTAATTAAAAATTAATTTTTCAGCTTAATCGAGAATAGCTTGTGGTTTTAGCACTTTTGTATAATTTTTCTTTTCACCTGAGTAAAATAAGATAAAACTATTATGTTGAAATATTGTTATAATTAAAACTGGTTCTTTCTTGACCCATTTTTTCACTTGTGAAATCAATAATGCAGGGAAATTTCTTTATAAGTAACCGGTTGCCACTTTTTTAATCAAGATTTTGGTTTTACATTTTTTGTAGTAGACCATATGCACATAAATTCATTTTTTAAACTATGATTATAATTCATCGACCAATATTCTAATAAAAAGATGTTTTTACGTCGTCCGGAATATTATAAACTGGTTCTCTTTCACAAAGCATACGAAATATGGTTTACATTCTACATTTAGAAAAATCTTTTATAATGCAAGTCTTGTTCGTTTACCCAAACTTAATTAATACACAAAACAAATAATCTATTGTTTTTATAGAAATGCACATTCCTGTCGGATTTGTATCAGTGGGGCATGAGTCACTGGTGTCTCGTATATCAGGACCTCTTATTGCATTACAAACATAGTTCTCAATTAGCAGTGTCGTACAAATTAAAGCCGTAATACTGTTCGTAGGACCATAAGACCGTATGTTATAAATAAATATATCCCTACAAGAATTATCTTGACAAATGGGAAAAATACAATAAAAAAAAAAAACAATATCAAGTAGTATTTAAAAATGGCTATTCATGGGCGTACAGTTAAAAACAAAAGTTTTCAGTGTTCTATTGCTTGATTATTATTATCTGGTTGGTATTTTTTAAAAATACTAGCTAAGTATTCTAAAAATGTTGACATTTTTTCCTGGTCTAATCTTCCTCAACTAACATCATCTTTCTTAATTCGTGTATTATTTCATATTCTTATATGTATATTATATATTTCATATATTTCACATTCTACGATGCATTCCACGTTTGACGCACTGTCTTATTTAATTTTCTGTCATTCTATTTGTTACATCCTATCCCATTTACGTCACAGCGTCAAGGAGCAGTAAATGTGTGCAGTGAACGGGAGGCATATGTCTAACAGTGAATGTTGGAACTTTTTCGCGTTTATCGTATGTACAGAAGTTGACTAAAAGTAGACGTATGCAAATCATATGCTATTCGCTAAATTCTGTCACGTAATATGCCATAGACCTCTGTGGGTTATTACATTTTATTGCTGCCAGTTTACCGTGTTATTACATGCCGCCATGTTTACTTTGTCTCCACCATCGTATTATCTCCAATAAATCCTATCATTTTATACTCCATATGTCATGATTAGACCTATAGGACAGGAGATACATAATTAAGGCTCTTTTGACATAGTATATATAGGAGCAAATATATATATATATACCTAAGGTCCTTTTGACGTGTTGCTGTATTTGATCTACGTCGTAGCATTCTATTGGTTAAATGATATCATTTGAGGTACTGTATGTCACGATTGGACTAATAGGATCGAAGATACATAACTAGGCCCTTTCACGATTGGACTAATAGGACTGCGGATACATAACTCAGGCCCTTTTGACAGGCTGATGTATGCTGTATTTTATTTTTCTGTCTCATAGTATTTGATTGGTTAAATCCTATCATTTGAGGTACTGTACGTCACGATTGTGCCACTACAAACGAAGATACGTAAATAGTGCCCTTTTGACGTGTTGCTGTATTTGATTTCTAAGTCATTGTATTCTATTAGTTAAGTGCTATCATTTAAGGTATCGTACGTGACGATTGGACTAATAGGACCGAAGATACATAACTAAGGCCCTTTTGACATGCTACTCTATTTAATTTTTATACCTTATTGTATTTAATTAGCTAAACCCTTTCATTTGAGGTACTGCACGTCATGATTAGATTGATAGACCCGAAGATACACAACTAAGGCCCTTTTGGCATGTTGCTGTATCTATATCTCTATTTTTCTATTTCATTGTTTTTTATTGGTTAAATCCTATCATTTAAGATACTGTACGTCACGATTGGACTTATAGAAACGAAGATATACAACTAAGGCCTTTTTGACATGCTGCTGTATTTTATTTTTCTGTCTTATTATATTTTATTGGTTTAATCCTATCATTTGAGGTACTGTACGTCACGACTGGACCAATTGGAGCGAAGATACAATAGGTAGGTACAATATATCATAACCCGTTACTTTTAACAAAACATGATGCCAGAATGATTTATGGATGAAAAAAAATATATATTCTTAAATTTACTATTTCGTTGTGGGTAATATTATATTCAACAGCGATGCCAAATTTCTGATGCTAAAATGATTGATAATGAAAGTGGAATATACATTTTTATGTATATAATGACATCGAGTAAACGGTTAAAACCATGAACTAAATATATATAATATTTTCACCGTACCATCATTTTAGACTCAAATATTTTTTGGAATAAACTTATATAACTCAGTAAGGGATAAAAAGAGAAAACCGATATTTTAAAATACCAACACGGTATCAAATCTCTAATCAGTGAGATGGTTAAAATTCTTGTAACAAGTACAGGAAAAAAGTTATTAAGGTGTTGTAAAGTAGCGTCGATATACAGATGCTACTTTGCAAGACGATGCTAAATTGATGGTAAAAGCATAATGTATCGATGCCAAAATGATAGTAGGATGTATATATATATATATATATATATATATATATATATATATATATATATATCAGTGTGTTGGAAATATCGGGTATGTGGTCTATATTAAATAAAAATCTTTGTTTTTTCTAAAACTCAATATTTCGCCATTTATTTAAACAGCTTCATCAGGAGTAACTGTAAAAAACAAACAGTTCAAAAAACTGACGTACACTTAGATTTACAATACTTACAGAACTTAAAAGATTTCACACATAAATAAACTTGACATTAAAATAAACATTTTTGATAATGTATATGCTTGTTAAATGTAAATATATATGAGCACGTTCGTTAACAATAAATGAGATGGAAACAACTAAAAGTTATTTAAAATGCAAAAACTAACAATGTAAGAAAACATTAGAGGAATATTATTTCTTTAATTAATCATTAAGGCTAGTTAGTATGATTAATCATTAAGGTGAGCGAGTTTTTAAATTTTGTTCAATATATTGCAATATATGTTGCTTAATTGCCCCGTGTGTGTTTTATAATTTAAAGTTTGTTTATTTTTGTTATGTGGTACATCTTCAAGGGGTTGAGTTGGGTTTAATGTGGTTGAGCTATTGCTCAACTGTCCCGTGTCTGCCTTTCAGTTTTCTCTATTTCTCCAAAAACAATCTGTTTTGTAATTATTTTCTTGCTGTAGAACCCTGACATTTGAATACTCAAATTGATGGCCAGTTTTTAAGTGATGGTCAACTGCCGCACATGTATTCTTTTGTTTTGTGCAGTCACTTTTGTGTTGTGTGACCCTTTGTTTTAGCCATTAAGAAGTTTGGCCGACATAACAGCTCTGGCAATCCAAACAAGGCAGTTTATATATTATATTAGTTTTATTGATAGTTGGTGTCTTGTCTTTTACTTTAGAAAACAGTTGTCGGTTTTCTAATAAATTATATTGGACAATTGTAATGTTAGTAAACTGTTTAAATAAACTAGTCACAAAAGGTGTTAACTGTTTTTATTAATGGTAGTTAGTTTGAAAGATGTTTTACAGCAAATTTAAATTTTTGTTTATGAATTTATCATCACTAATATGCCTTACCCTAATCTTCATTGCAATGACTGTATTAAATTTTTGATTTTAAAAGCATCATCTACGATCATCCTGAGGCTAAAGCCCAAAATTTGGATGAATTAAAAAAGTGAATAAGAGAAGTTTTTAATTCTGTTACAGCAGAAACTCTTCCACTTTTCCGTAAAAGTATATATGACAGATTGGGATACTGTTCAGCCGCAAAAGGTCAAATATTTTAATTTTATTATGAACTATTTTTATTTTTAATAAGAGTATATTTTTGGTTTGTTTTTTTTTAAACAAATGTTCTTTTATTTTTAATTCAACTACAAAAAGATGTTCACATTATTAAAAACCGATACAAATGCACTACCTTATAAAGGTTAGTGTATTTGTATCGAGTTTATGTTATCAGAAGCGATCTGGGAAATATACGTAAGAAAAACAATAATCGACAGACGACGAAGCATATCCCATGCGTTGTGTTTTGAAAACTAAATATGTTTGAAAACTAAATAGTTTTCTCGTTTTCTGTCTAGGTGTCGGAGAGGATCAGAGAATTGAGCTCGTACGAGGCACTGTTGCCAATTTTAGCGCTTTATGTAGTTTGTAATATCTTATTCAAAACTTACCGTTCTGTATATTACAACAACCAAAACATTGCTCATGCTTTTAAGATGCCCTAGTGTTATACTTTATGATATATATATGGGAGTTAATTCAATGTTATTATGGGGAGTATAATAAATAAAACAACGTTATTAACGCAACTATGTTTATTCTGATTCTTATTATACGTTACAAGTAATAGATTACATTATTAAACTGTCTATATTTATATGGTATCATCAAGAAGTACCCTAAAAAGCACATTCCAATCATTGACGTATAACGGGTATAAACTAATAAACGAATACTAATTATCTACAGGGTATGTATAATCGGATTATCACAGCTAGGGTAGTAAGTACATTTTATCTTCAACGATTGGAATGTTCCTACGAGCCCTAACAACTATCTTTTTGAGTCTCATTCTCATTCGTATTCAGAACAATACAACTATATGAGTAAATTAAAAGTTTTTAAATAAAAATGTGTTTCCAAACTTTGCTAATAATTCTGTATAAGGTAATCTACCAATATTTATTAAAAATATTTTTTATTATTAAACACTAAAAGGTACTGTATTCCAAAATTTAGAAATATATATATATATATATATATAATATATATATTATAAAATGAAAAAGACAGCAAATATTTGATTTCACGCAAACTACGCCTATGTATCTGTTGATACGTATTTCGACCTAATAGGTCTCATCAGAACAGTTATTTATAGGTGTTCTCAACGTGAAAAATCAATATTTTCTGTCTTTTAAGAACACTAAAATGGCTTCAATATGGACGCGATAGCGACATCTAATAATAAAATCCGTAAAATATTTGTGCAAACACAATTCAGATTTTGCTTATAATCTGAGCCTTCTAAAAATTGCAAGGCAAACAGACGTTGATAAAAGATGTTAAACAGATACATAGGCGCTGTTTGCGTGAAATCAAATATTTGCTGTCTTTTTCATATTATTCGGATATACTCTGTGTGAGTACGAGAAACACAATTCGCTAAGGATTTCTGCTTAGTTCTAAAGACATGTCGTGGAATGCAAATTTTAGATTCCCCATGTCCCTTTTAACATCTTTTATCAACGTCTGTTTGCCTTGCAATTTTTAGAAGGCTCAGATTATAAGCAGAAATCTGAATTGTGTTGCGAAACTATTTTGCGGACTTTAAGTTGGCCTTAATACAATGGCTTTCTAAACTCGATATTTTATGTTACAATTTTCCAGAACAACAAAAAATAATAAATACAAAAAAACAGATCTTCTCAGGGATTGCAACGCTTTATGATCCATCAGGACTAATTAGTCCATGTATCATTTTGGTCAAAATATTATTACAAAAGTTATGGAAACAAAAACTGAATTGGGATGATCAGATTCCCACAGAATTAGTAGAGGACTGGAATCGATTTAAGTCCAAATTACATTTGTTAAATCAATTTCAATTGAATATATTTATTTTAACGAAATCGCATCGACGATACGAGATACACGGATTTAGCGGTGCATCGTTTAATGGCTACAGCGCAGTGGTGTATATAAAGTGCTTCGATAATTCTGAAAAAATTACAATTCGTTTACAATGTTCTAAAACAAAGGTGTCCCCTATAAAACTACTTACAATTCTACGATTAGAATTACATGGAGCTGTATTATTGGCAAAATTAATAAAGTCAGTTAGAGGAGCAATAAGGGTTTCTATACTTCCAATTTATTGGTGTGAATTACAAATTGTGTTACATTGGTTACACGCAGATCCAAGTAATCTTCAAGTGTTTGTAGGCAATAGAGTTCGTGAAATTCAGCGTCTCTCACAAAGTTATTCATGGCATTACGTTGCATCAAAGACTAACCCAGCTGTTATTGCTTTAAGAGGCTCTTACCCCATAAGTTACTTACTTAACGTTTTTGGTGGATTCTATATTTTTACTGGATTGCTCTTTTATTCCTCCGCCATTTAAACAGTCAGATTCTATTATTATTATTCCAGAAATCAAACAAAATCTAACCTCCTTAATTTCAAGAACAGATCACTTTATTATTTTTAATACATTTTTTACTTTTTGTAAACTATTGCGGGTACAAAGTTATTGTTTAAGATACTTAAGGAACCCACTTAATTCTAGCAAAAATAGAAAACTACCAGATGCAAACATCCAGCAATCATGTCTCTCGCAAAAAACCAGTACATCCCCTTTTTATCATAAGATTAATTAGAAAAGGATCGATTAAGTTTAATTAAATTAGCTTAAAATGAATATTTTCATGAAGAAATACAATTAATCAAACCTAATAAAAAAGTCAAACTAAATCACAAACTCTTAGCTTTGTCACCATTTATTGATGGTAATAATTTGTTACGAGTATGTGATCGATTAACCCACTCTGGGTTAGATTATATCCACACAAATCCTTTTTTATTAAATGGTAAGCATCGGCTTACTCAGTTGCTTATTGAGGATGAACATTTAAATTTATTTCATGCAGATTCCCAATTATTATTGTATACTATAAGGCAGCAATATTGGCCAACAGAAGGTATAAATGCAATCAAATCTGTTGTAAAAAATTTAAACCAACTCAAATTACTCCATTAATGGCCGATTTACCTCAATCTATAGTAACTATTTCATTTCCATTTGATCACACTGGTGTTGATTATGAAGGATCCTTTGTCCTTAAATATCGCAAACGTCGTGGTTGTAAAACGTAAAAAGCATACATTTGTTTGTTTATCTGTTTCAGTACAAAGGCAGTTCATTTAGAATTAGCCACTGGTATTACGCCCGAAGAATTTATCGCAACATTTCGAAGATTTGTTGCTCGCAGGGGTAAACCATCTCACATATATTCGGATAATGGGTCTAATAGTGTAGGACAATCACAAAAAAGAATATGAATATACTTAGAGTCACTCAACACGCGATGGAAAGAGCACTGCTAGGTATATCACTTAAGGACAAGAAAACAAACACATGGATAAGACAGAAAACCAAAGTCACCGATGTGGTGCAAAAAGCATTAAAGCTGAAATGGGAATACGCTGGACATGTAGCTAGGAGCGATCTAAGCAAATGGCACAGATCAATTTTAACCTGGAGACCATACCAACACAAAAGACCTAGAGGCAGACCTCCTATGAGATGGACAGATGATCTGAAAAGGACTGCCGGGAAAAATTGGCTACAAGTAGCGTACAATAAAAAACAATGGAAAGGAAGACTTGAAGAGGCTTATGTTCAGATGTGGACGTGAATGGCTAGACGAAGAAGAAGAAGAAGAGTGTAGGTGCCAAAATAAAGTTAAATATATTATTTAAGTTCTTCTAGATCCTTCTACTACTCCTACTATCTTCTAACGATGAATTTTAAATTCTTCTCATTCAAAATAAATGCCTTAAGCTATCCTTCTTAGAATCTATGGTAATCAACAAATTAACAAACACAGATATAATTCTGAATGACCAACTTGAGACAAACAGTTATCCCCTCCTCAACCTATTTCATTAGAGATTATAAAGTATAAACGCATGCCAAAAATAGATCACTTGAGAAAGGCTATCAGCCGAAAACAGTTGTAGTGATAAGAGTTAAAATAAATTCTTGTGGAAGTTTGAAGACAAAGTTTTCAATTTTTTATTGTTACATAAAATGAATTTCCATCAAGTAACGGTCGAATTCATCAACTAATTACGTTAAATTTGAATTATGTAGTTGATATTATAAAATAAAGTCATTATAAACAGTTGACATCAGATGTGAAATATACCTTACTTTTACAACAATAACAAAGATTATATTTATTTAGTACGAGCTTCAGTCTGGGAGATTTTACTTTAGACGTAAAATAATTGGAGAAGCAGAAATACAAGCAGTTAAGGATCTCTGATTGCATTTCCTACTGTGTTCTACTATTTGCGCGATGTAATTATGTATTACCGGTGGTGAACAAATTTAGAAATAAGGAACTGTTTCGTTTATTGGAAGTTGGTTATAAAGAATATGCCTCTCTTTTATTCTGTGGATTTCAATTTATTTCGAATCTTATTTTTCGAGAACGCGAAATGAATATTTGGAATTGAAGCTTTTATGTCAGAATAATAGTCCTTATACTAAGTATTAAAAATGTTATTCAAGACTTATAGTGAGGTTTTCTGTATTAAATCCATACAAGACACTCTCGGATTGGAAACTACAGAAAACGTATAATTAAAACTTTAGTTTTCATTTAATTATTATTTTAATTTCATTAAAACCGTATATAACATCGTAATAAAGTAAATACCTTTCAGTGTTTAGTTTATATTTGACAGGGGTACAGACAGGGGTATTGTATTTTAAAATAGACTAAAAATTCTGGTGGAGGAACAAAAGTAAATTACATACACATCCACCAAAAAAAGTGTCTAAATGTTGATTAAATAAAAACAACAAATCGAGGTTTTACCTCGACAAATAATGTAAAATAAAATAGATAAATGAAACTGAATACTGCTACTTGCTATTAACTTGTAGACTATATTCAATTTTTTTTTCCGTCTTGGAAACCATTTTTATCTAACGTCGTTCTAAAAACATTGTTAAAAATATAAGTTTATAATCGATCTTTCCATTTTCATGTCTTTAATAATTCGTCATACAGTTAAAATTTGTGGTAACTACATAGCCAATAGTCTATATGCTTAAAGGATTTCACAGCCAGCCCTGACAATTTTTTTGATGACGTTTATTTTACTCCACTCGTCAGAGACGAAAATACCACTGAACTTCTAAAAATTATACGAATACGCTGAATTTTGCTGAGAATGACAATTTTGGGACCCCAAATAATATGAATTTTACCACATATACCCCGCGGCTGACCCTAAAAGTCTTCTTTGTAGTGGAAAAAAAACAGAAAAAGTCTAATAACCAAAAATCTGTACGGCGTACAAAAAAATGTTTTAAATAAAAAATGTAGCTGCGATAATTTTGAATAAAAATGTTTATCGTTTATTAGCATTTTTGTGTGGTACGAACCGTTCTTTTAGGCGCTGGTTTCTCTGAACACACGTCTGCGGTGACGGTATAGGGAAGAGTATCGCTCGCCGGTATTCGATTGAGGTGAGGAGAATTGAATCAGGTTTTGAAGAATGACTTGAAGAGAGCGGAGATTGTTAATTGTTAGAGTCAAGCAAGAAATTTGAGACAAGAGATGTTTGGGCGACTTTGAATCAACAGTCGATTCATATATTTTTTTTGTGAAATGTCTTAAGACCGGTTAAGGTTATAATACCCTTTGCATTAATAGCATCTTAGAACAGAGTATCAACCATAAGATTTGTGCAGTACACCGGAACTGATGAAATTTTAAAAAGTATTATATTTAATGTCCCCGTCGTTAGATTGCTTCCTCCACCGAACCTAAACTACTTCTTAGATCGTCGTTCCTGAGTATGGAAATGGTTTTCTTTTGTTCCAGTTGAGAGTTTTGTCCTTGCAGCTCCAATCCCAGAGATAGTAGCAGGTTGTTTTTAAAGTTAAGTGGCGAAATGTGTCAAAGAAGGTAACAATTAATATATTAATTTTTCCAAGTTATATAGACATTTTTAATAATTGCTTTCATTAAGAAAAAGAATTTGTAATAGTTAAAGTCTTATATTATGTTAGAGGCGTTGCCAAAAAAATGTCATAATTTATTCTGTCTTGAAATGTTATGTTGACATATGACATTTTGGCTCTAATCTGTTGTTGTAAACAATTTTAATTTGATGGAGAGAAGATATTTCATATATAAGGTTAAGTTTTACGATATGTTCATAGCAAGGATATCCTTAATTTTAAATATTCTATTTTGGCCATATTAATAAATAATCTAGGAACCATTTCGAGAATTTTTGAAGAAATCTCCTTTTGTAAATAGATAAGCACGTAGGTTTTTGTTAATTTTGTTATTATGTTATATGGCATGCTTCTTCTGCAATCTGTATTTTTGATAACTGTTTGTTTAAGACAAAAATAAACGTTTGATTTGTTTCTCTGATCCATTTTTTTGTTTTCATTTGGAAAAGTCTCTTCAGCCTTGTATATATTCTTCATTTTAGGGAAGAAGAATTTTCTTTCCTCCAGCAGGAAGTTTTCTTCGAAGCGGCATCCGAATAAAAATAGGTAGAGGTAACCTTGTCTGCCATATCTTGTTTCATAATTGTTCCAGGAGATTAATGTAAGTATCCCTTTGTTTTCATTTTGTAGATACCTCAATCCGACCCATTTATTTCAACTTATCCACGATCCAGCTCTCCACCAATCTTCTGAGTGTCGTACGCACCAGTTACGACTATTTTGTTTGCCTCCCTATTTTATATCGCTATGTTCTTACCCTGAGTTAAGCAAAATATTTCGTTACAAGATTGCCATGATGATCTCCAACATTCGTAACGGATAGGCACATCAAGAAGAAGAAGACTGTTATTGACCGTTTACTATAAAATTTCCATTGATAAACTCTAACTTTCAAAATCTATACCATGAAATTTCCGTTTTGAGTTTCGGAAATGTGAGGCATTTGAAGTATGCCTAAAAAACGCTGAATTTAAACTTTGACATTATAAATGATTTAAAACGTTTTAAATCATCTCTTTTTAATTGCTTAAGTATGTTTTTTAAAACTACACAATTCTAACGACCAATTCCACTTAATACCGCCCTCGTGGAGGCCTTTCCCATGAAGTGGGATCGTTTGTACTTCAAAAGTATAAATTCTGCAATTCTGCATATTTCAAATACCCCATATGTGTTGCCAGAACTCAAAATCGAAATATTATATTGTAAGTTTTGACGATTAGGCTTTGGCATTGGAAATTCTTGTACGACCGGTCAATGAAATTAAATAATTTTATTGATGTTATGAGAATCATAAAAAATGGAAAAAATTTTGTCAAAAGAGACTCTGATCAAAAGATATCTAATTGATACGAATTTTATTTAAAATTGATTTCGCGCTGGTAACTGACATTAAAAATTACCGGTCGCTTCAAACGTTGTTTCTGAAAGAACAGTTTATTCTACACAAATAGTGTTACAAAACATTTTTGTTCAAAATTATCTCATCTACATTTTTTTAATCTGCGGCGAACAGATTTTTACTAAATTGATTTTTCCGTTTTTCTCCCAACGAGGGGGTGTTTTAGGGAGAAGCTGTGGGGTAAAGATCTAGAGGTTCAGAAGAACTAGAAACAAAATATGATATGAGAAATATGCACAAAAAAATTAGAGAAGTGACTGGAATGGGTCGAAATAGACAGCAAGGACACATAAAAGACAAAAAAGGAGTACTACTAGTAGATTTACCAGAGAAGTTAAGGCGATGGAGGAGTACGTTAGAGAACTTTTCCAAGATGAAAGAGGTGAAATGCAGAAAAATACAAGAATTAAATCCTTTAGAGATACAGAAGATCGCGATAGATGAAATCAAATATGCTATCAAAAACTCTAAAGACAATAAGGCAGCTGGATTAGATGAAATACCAGTAGAACTCTTAAAACTAGTGGAAGAGGACAACTTGGAAGTATTGGCAGATTTATTCAACACGGTGTACGATACGGGAATAATACCACTGGAGTGGCTAAAGTCAGCATTTATAACCATCCCTAAAAAACAAGCAGCAAAAGAGTGCTCTGATTATCGAACACTGAGCCTCATGAGTCATACTTTAAAAGTTCTGCTACAAATAATACATAAGAGAATATACGAAAGGCTAGAGGAGGATATTAATTCAGCGATGTCGGGATGTGAATGTTGATCTACACTTGTGCTTCGTTGACTACGAAAAAGCTTTCGATAAAGTAAGACATGAAAAACTAATATCAATACTTATGAACAAGCGCATTGACAGTAAAATCATAAATATAGTGCAAACATTATATTGGAACCAAAGTGCCATAGTTCAAATTGATGGGCAACACTCAGAAGAAATGAGGATCTGTAGAGGAGTTAGACAGGGATGTGTGTTATCACCACTTTTGTTTAACTTATATTCTGAAGAAATTTTCCAAAACACGCTCAATAATATCGAAGCGGGAGTCACCGTTAACGGAAAATTAATTAATAATTTAAAATATGCAGACGACACTGTGATCATAGCAACGAGTATAGAGGATCTACAACATCTTATCGAAAGCTTGAGTATAAATAGTGCTGAGATGGGAATTACTATAAACGCCAAAAAAAACGAAGTACATGCTGATTACAAAAAAGCCACAAAATATACATCACCTATTGACAATAAATGGTAACGTGATAGAACAAGTAGAAAAATATCAGTATTTGGGAACTTTGATCAATGAAACCAATGATCATACTGTAGAAATAAACAGACGAATAGAGATTGCCAGATCAGCATTTATACGAATGAAGCCACTCCTAACGTGCAAAAATCTAAATTTGGAGATCAGACTACGTACCATTCGCTGTTATATATTTTCAATATTATTATATGGAGCTGAGACTTGGACATTAAAAAAATGTAATTTAAAAAGAATCGAGGCCTTCGAACTCTGGTTATACCGCAGAGTATTGAAAATATCATGGACTGATAGAATTACAAATAAAGAAGTACTGGAGAGGGTTGGTAAAGAAACAGAACTAATCACCACTATACAAACCAGAAAACTGGAATACCTAGGCCACGTGATGAGGGGACCAAAATATGAAATTTTGAGACTGATAATACAGGGAAAGATTCAAGGAAGAAGATCTGTTGGCCGAAGGCAGAACTCATGGTTAAAGAATCTACGTGATTGGTACCAATGCAGATCGATTGATTTGTTTAGAGCAGCAAGTTCTAAAATAAAAATAGCCATTATGATTGCCAACCTCCGTAGGGAGACGGCACTCTAAGAAGAAGTGTGGGGTAAAAGTGGTAACGTTTTTTGCATATTGTTTGGGGTCACTAATTGACACTCTCATAAAATTCAGCTTGTTCGTATGATTTTTAGACGTCAAATCTCTGACGACTGTACTAATTCCATATTTTATAATTCTATTAATAAGTTTGATTAACACCCTAATTTTGTGTTTTTATTGTACGGGCGGACTATAAAATGCTTTTTAGCCCACACAGGCTTAACCTACACTATTATATAGTTGGTTATAAAATTAGCAATAAAAGATACAATAATAAATTGGAATGATATAAATTTATAATTTAATTATACAAATATAATTGTAAGGACTCGTACATAAAGATTTGTCATTAAAAATAGAACCATTTAAAAATGTTAAATATTATTATACTATAAATACTTAATAAAATCAATATTCCCACATATTGTATAGGAATATTACTATTCCTAAATATTATTTAAAATTAAAAGCGAGCGCCTGTCATATATCATTTGAAATTAAAGGCAAGCGTCTGTCATTTCTTTATTTCCTGTATTTTAAGTCGTATTTTATAAGTTGGTTATGCGTAAAACCACAGACAAGTCGATACGTTAACACAGCGGTGCTCAAAGTGTCCAAAATACGGGGATTGTCCTGATTCACGGCACGTGCATAATCTAAATAATTATGATGCTAATCTCTTCACCCGAAAGTTGCGATAATGCCTATTCGGCATATTAGCATTCACAGGGGAGTGTGCTGTATCGGCATTGTATCGCGGTTAGTCAAGCATTAATCATTAATTACCATGTTATTACTAGTAAAACTTGATATAAGTGCCGCGCAAATGCAAATATTATTCGAAATATATACGAAAATGCGACAACAACCCTTAACCTCCATTGCATGACTGAGAAGATAAAAATTGCCAGAGGCGTGCGGCAGGGAGATACCTTGTCGCCAAAACTATTTACAACAGTTATGGAGTACGCACTTAAACGGCTAGAGTGGGAATCAAAGGGTATTAGAATCGATGGAAAGATATTTAATCATCTCAGATATGCCAATGATATTGTTCTCATAACAGACAACTTAGGAGAAGCCAGAGTTATGCAACAATAACTGCAGCAAGTAACCCAGAAAGTCGGTTTAAAAATAAACTATGGAGAAACAAGAATGATGACCAATCTCATCCCCAATGAGCTAATAGAAATCGAAAAGTCGCCCATAGAACTTATGGAAAAATATGTGTATTTGGGTCACGAAATAAGGTTAACGCGAGATAACCAAACAAGCGAGCTACTCAGAAGAATAAGTCTGGGATGGGCTGCATTCGGAAAAATAAGAGACGTATTTAAAACAAATATACCGATCCATTTAAAAAGAAAAGCTTTTAACCAGTGCGTTCTACCAGTCCTCACATGCGGAGCAGAATCCTTAACTCTCACAAAAACATCAGCCGAAAAATTGAGGAGGACACAACGAAAGATGGAGAGATATGCTTGTAATAAGCTTAAGAAATAGAATAAGAAACTAGGAAGTTCGTAGACGAACCGGAGTAGAAGACATTATGGAACATATTACAAGGCAAAAATGGAGATGGACAAATACTGTATATTCCATTTTAGACAGAATTGAAACGAGACAACTAGTGTGGTATGGTCATGTAAAGCGAATGAATGAAGATAGATGGCCAAAGAAAGTTTTAAATTACATACCACAACAAAGAAGAAGAAGGGGAAGACCATCAGTTGCCTGGGAAGAAAATGTACGACACCTAATGAGAGATAACGTCATCAAAGAAGACAAATGAATGGACAGAGAACGATGGCGGTCGAAATGCGAGAAGCGGCAGAGGCTGTAGAAACCTCGCTTATATATATATATATATATATATATATATATATATATATATATATATATATATATATATATATATATATATATATATATGTATATATATAATGGAGATGGGCAGGACATGTTACAAGAATGAAAGACGACAGTTGGACACAAAAACTACTTGAGTGGAGACCACGGGCTGACAAGCGAAGCCGAGGAAGACCCCCAACGCGATGGACCGACGACCTCAAAAAAATCGTAACCAATTGGATAGCAGAGGCGCAGAACAGAAGCAGATGGAAAAGTCTAGAGGAGGCCTATGTTCAACAATGGACAACTCAGGGCTAATTGATGATGAATGATGATGATAAGTGCCGCGAAAAAGAGTAAAATATATCATTTTAATAATGCGTGGGAAGAAGAATTCCTGTTTACTATGGTGAAAGATAAATATGTTTGTCTTGTTTGTTGGTCTTCCGTTACTCTGCCCAAACGCTGAAATTTAGAACGGCATTATAAAACTTTGCATAAAAACTATGAAAATGATTTTCCGCAAAACAGTTTGTTTGGAAAACGGAAAGTGGAAGACTTGAAAAGTAGTTTGAAGACGGAATAATCAATATTCACTAGGCCTGTTAAACAATCAGCAGCTGCAACAATTGCGTCGTGCAAAATTTTTATATAATAGCACAGCATAAAAATCATCGACATCGATGGTAGACAGCGAGGGTAGACATCGAAACAGTAAGGAAGGCTGTAATGACCCTAAAGAATGGTAAATCCGCTGGACCTGAGGAAATCTATGCTGAAATGCTTAAGAATGGAACTCATACACTAGTTGAATACTTAACTTATGTGATCAATTAGTGTCTAGATGTACACCCAGTACCAGAATAATGGAGAATGGCATACATGTCCTCAATACACAAAAAGGGGGACAAAAGGAATTGTAATAATTATAGAGGCATATCGGTAACCAGCACCCTGAGCAGACTGTATGGACGAATTTTAAGAAATATGATCGAGGAAGAATATAAGCACACTGAAGAGAAAGAACAAAGCGGGTTCCGTGCAGGAATATCGTGCACCCATAACGTATTTTGTCTTAAACAAATAATAGAAAAAAGATGGGCTAAGAATCTAGAAACTCATATTACTTTTGTAGACCTGCAAAAAGAATATGACAACATCCCCTTAACAAAATTGTGGACAAAGTTGAACAGACCTAACATCAACCACACATTGGAATCACACATACAGCATCTAGGGATGCTGTATCTCACTAACCTTATTCAAGATATATGTTGAAGCAGCATTGGAAAGATGGAAAAGAAATCTGCATAAGATGGGTATAGAGCTTAGCAATGAATGTATACATACACTCCAGTTTGCTGATGACCAGGTAGTACTAACGACCAACAGGGAAGACATGCGGTACATGCTTAGAAAACTAATAGAAGAATATAACGACTGGGGAATGAATGTCAATACAACAAAAACCAAATATCTTTGTATTGGAACGAGACAGATAACATAGACCTCGAAAACGGACAACATATTTCCTGCTGTCAGAGCTATGTCTACTTGGGTGTTGCCTTTGACAATACAGGAACTGATACACGGGAAATAGAAAAACGAATCACTCAAGCAAAGAAAGTCTTAGAATGTCTCAATGGTATACTGTGGAGTAAAGAGATAACGAAAGAAAGAAAATTTAATACATATGAGACCATGATTAAAACTACTCTTCTATATAGCGCTGAAACATGGAGAATAATTGAAAAGAACAAAAGAGAATAGAAACAGTAGAGATGGATGTAATGAGAAAATCTTTAGGTATTTCCAGACGAGACCGAATCAGAAATGGTGTAATCAAACAACGTATGGGAATAGAAGGAAATATAACTCAAGATATAGACAAGAAAAATTAAGATGGTATGGGCATGCTCAACGGACGCCAGCAACAAGACTCCCCAAAAAAGTAGTAGAGTGGCAACCGATAGGTCGACGGAAAAGAGGAAGACCCAGATTAGAATGGCAACACGGCGTAAACAAGTCCATTAGCGAAAGAAATTTAACAATAAACGACTGCGAAGATAGGAAGAAATGGTGTTTAGGTATCGGACAACGTCGAAAGATGTTCTAAACCGATGTGTATATATATATATATATATATATATATATATATATATATATATATATAAACCATTTGAAGATGGAGAGGTAGTGAAGGAAGCATTCATTGAGGCCAGGAATATATTATTTGAGGACTTCAAGTATAAAACAGATATTACGTCTGCCATCAGAGAAGTTCACTTATCACGTCCAAAGGTTACTAGACGCATCGAAATCATGGGCAAAGATTTGGTAGCACAAGTTAAAAGTGATATTATGAAATGTCTGTACTATTTTTTGCAATTTGACGAGTTAACCTATATGACTGATACGGCCCAGTGGTGTATTTTCATTCGGATGGTATTTTCTGACATGTTGGCTAAAGAATAATTGTTAACAATGCTGCCTCTGAAAGAAAAAACTCGCAGAGAAGATATATACAACGTTTTTATAAATTTTGTGAAACAATACGAGCTACCGCTTTACAAACTCTTGTGTATTATAAATGACTGGGGTTAACAATGGATTTATTGCATTATGTCGAGCTAACGCTGACTTTCCATCGTTTTTTTCATTTCATTGCATCATTCACCAGCAAGTTTCGTGTTTCAAAATTTTAAATATGAAGGACATTATGAAGATAGCAACAAAAATTGTGAATTCAATCAGAGCGCGAAGCTTGCAACGTCTTTTTAAAGCGCCATTAGAAGCTAGCGACTCTGCGAAACACACTGATTTACTTCTTCATACAGGTGTGAGGTGGTTGAGCCGTGGAAAATTTTTAGATAAGGTCCAGGAGCTACTTCCCGAAATAATTTCTTTTTAGAAGAACGAGGGGAAGACACTCATCTACTTCAAAACGAAAAATGGCTCAGTTATCTGGCTTTAAAAAATCATTTGAACCTCCCTAATTTTGAACTGCACGGTAAAAATAGAACAATTATCGATATGATAAGCGCAATTTCCATTGTTAAAATAAATTGTAGCCGCTCATTTGAATTATATTTATTAAGGGACGGACCTGCAAGTACTTCATAGCGAGTTTGAAAGACGCTTCGCTGATTTTAAAAGAACTGGCAGATATTGTAACATTCATGTCTAATTCATTTTCTTATCAAGACGTGGAAAAAATAGCTACTGGAATATCCGTTACGTTCAATATGGAGATCATTTTCGTCCAAAATGAGGTACTGAAAATAATTTCGGATATCCACCTTAAATCCAGAGAAAACGATACGAAATGTTGGTCTTTTCTATCGTCTGAACAATATCCGTCTTTGAGACAAGTAGCTCTGCAGCTCACACCATTCTTTGGATCAACATACTTGTATGACTAACTGGCGAACATCTCTCTTCATGCTTGCGTTTGGCTCTCGGTAATTATGCACAATCATATGAAATACTTTTGGATGATATTCAGTGCCATGCATCAACATAGAAATAAAATTTATATGAAAAACATGACTTTAATTACAAATCTCTGTAATTACAACTGTTTATCAACTAGAAATGTGCAATCAAGTTTTTTATTTTCAAAATTGTTTTTTTACTATGCTTAATGGTAAGAATGATAAAAAAAAATCGACGTGACTGGTTAGTTTATTCCAAAAACACAAGCTCTTTATTTTGCTTATATTGTCGACACTTTTCAAGCGGAAATTGCACTTTTTCCTGTTTTACTGGATATAACGACTAAAAAAGGCCAAAGAAAAGTGTGACAGTTATGAGAGGTCAGTTGTTCATTTAGAATATCTTAAAAATTTTATTTCAAAAAACCTGTCGATAGGTTCATACAGTTTTTAGACAAAACTCTCCACAAAGCCGAAGATATGGACGCCAGCATTGTAAAAATTTTACCCAATCCATGCCCGAATAAAATCTAGGAATAGTTTGGCAAAATACGTATCATGTGCAGCTCATTCCTAAAATTGATTGTGCAACATGCAGCAGAATGCACTATGGAAAGTACTTCTTTTTTTAGTTGCTAAAGAAATTTATATTGTCTTCTTAGCTTCAACTTACAGATGGAAACTACTCACTGAGCTATTGAAAAATTGTGGCCATGCAACATTTGTTCCAAAAAGAGTTAATATGACTCGATGGTCAGGACGATTTAATACATTAAGAGCTCTTAATTTATGCTATCAAGATATGAAGCAAGCAATTTTAGAGTTATCCTCAAACGACGACGAAAAGATGCCAGTTTGCTGTCAAGCAAATAATTTATACGAAAATATGGCTACGTTGGAATTTGGTATTTATGTTACCTTTTGGTTCGAAGTAGAGGAAAGAACTGACCTAGCGAGTAAATATTTACAAAGCGCAAATATGGACTTACATACATGTTGGTCTTTGTATAGCTCATTACAACATTTTCAAGAGTCTCTTCGTGATAAATGTAATTTATTTGAACAAAAAGGGCAGCTCGTATCACAACAAACGGAATACAGCAAAAACATTAGAAGTCGCAAAAGAAAGTTACAGTTTGACGAATCAGATACAGAAGAGATACTTACACCGCAAATAAGATTAGAACCTAAGTTCTATATAAAACAATTGAATATTTGGCAAATAATCTGAAATCTAAAGAAAAAGTCTTCTTTCAGAGGACCACGTGATTTCAGACAAAGCGTCGGTATGAATGAATATTTATTCGAATGACTTAGATACATCTCTAGCAAGTGAGTGTATTCAATTAAAACATTTTATAATGTCACTACTAGGCCAAGTTGAGTATAAAAATTAAAACTGACAGTGCTACTTAAGTGATGGAGCTTTTGCATAAAAATATAATTGCAACCTTGACAAACGCAGAAATAGCACTAAGAATCTTCTTATCGTTGATGGTTACTATTTTTCATTTTCCACTTTGAAACGGGTCAAAAATTATTTGAGAAATACGATGACGAAAGAAACAATATTACTAATGATTTGCTTACAAAATTAGATTTTAATAAACTCATCGACCTACTTGCAAGTAGGAAGTCCAGGAAAATTTGCTTGTAAATATGTAATTATGTTAATTTACTGTTTAAGTTGTGAGTTTGTGTCTTTGTGACTTGTTTGTACAATTGTAATAAATTACCTAATAATATTAAAATAGTCTTCTAAAGCTCTGGAGGGATTCGGAAATGCCGAAAGGTCTTAATCCCAACGAAAGAAAAATCCAAATCTGCAACCTCCACGTGGAAGAAGATGGGCAACATCTATCTATACATGGCCAATGCAGATAGGGACCGAGCGATTGCCAGTATAAGCAATCTCTCACTTACTGACCAACGGCTACGGGCGGATGAGTTGGTAAGTGATAGGGCACTCTTTTGCCCTGGAGTTGAGAAATCGACTCCAAAGGCGGATGAACCGAAGGAATGGTCAACGGCAGAAGGATGTAGAAGGCAACGAAAAAACGGCTAAATTAAAGATCTGTAAATAGATATCTCTTGTCAATTATAATGACCACTATAAATGACAATTTCACAACTACTGATCATGGACATCGGATACCAAGATTCGGCAGGGCAGGCAATTCTCAGTTAGACCGCGGGGCCTCCCAGGTCGCCAACATGCGAAAGCCCCGCGTCAGGCACAAAAATATAAACGAACTGCAGATAGGTACCTGCAATGTGAAGTCTATATATGAAGCAGATAAGATCCACAATGTAATACATGAGATGAGGCGACTTAAAGTTAATATAATGGGACTAAGCAAGACCAGATGGCCTAGATCTGGCGAAATCGAAGCCGACGGTGCCAAAATATACTATTCAGGAAATGAAGATATTCACCACTATAATGGCGTCGCTATAGTGGTTGATCGCAGTTTCTGCCAAGCTGTAACTTGTTTTGTTCCTATATCGGATAGAGTATTAATGATCACAGCCCAAACAGCGCATAGAACTCTTAATATCATACAGGTGTACGCCCCCACTGCAGATAAAGATGAAAATGAAATAGAAGAGTTCTACAATGACATTAAAAATGCACTAGAAAGTGAACTAGAAAGTACTCTTTAGGAAATACATAAGAGAAGGTATGAAAAGTTAGAGGAGAAGATTAGTGAGACATAGTTCTGGTTACGAAATGGAATGGGTACTCGAGAAGGACTATTTACTATTCACATACTGATTCAGCGATGTGATTTTGTAAACGTTGGCCAAGTACTTTGTTGACCACGAAAAAGCTTTCTATAGAATAAGACATAAAAAACTAATATCAACACTTATGAATAAGTACATTGACAAAAATGATATTGAATCCAAAGAGTATAGAGTGTAAACTATGTATATAAAGTATCCCATATAAAGAAACATAAGCTGGTATTATATTTCGTCATTGAGATAACCATAAAAAATGATATGCCACTTAACCCTTCCATAAAGTTATAAAGATCAATTTATTTAATAACGAAGGTCTACAACCCCGTCGTTTTTAATATTTTTTAATTATCGCCCTATATATCGCTAATATGGGAAGTGATTATGCAATCGTTAGTTTAACGAAATTACAATTCGACTCATGGCACCACATATTCACCAGCTTCCCGAATATGTACAAGCAGATATCATTCACTTGGACATATACACAGTAAGATGATCTATAACGAAATATCAGATGAAACCTGGATTGATCCGTGTAAACTACAGATCTTTTATGCCGAAGCTACTAATTAGCGTAGCTTCTTACCAAACTCACTCGCTCACGCGCTCGTTTGTGATGCTCTGTTAAACAAGGCTTTTATGTCGATATTTTCGATATTAAATTAGACTTTGTATAATATTATCCGTATCATCCTGTTATTAACCACCACTCTTTTTCATTCCAATTAATTTTGATTGCAGTATTGCTAATTTATTCAGTTCTCCAAGTATATCCTCCAATATTTATAAAGATAGCCTGGTGAATAACTAAAGAGATAAATTCAAAATCCAGTAAGCCAAATAAACGATATGCCATGATTTACTAGGTCAACTAAATTCTGGCTACCGCCAACTTAGACTGGAAAGATAACGAAGCATTTTGAAGGAAATTTAAAGTGTCGGCAAAGCAAAAAGTACCACTTATTCCACAACTTTTATTTAATAAACAGTTCCTACAAGGTGATCAAATAACACCTTTAAAATGTCTTTGTTACTCTATAAAACGATCCTAGATTTAAATTTGACTTTTCAGCAGTGACAGATCAATAAAAAATATGATATAAAACCACCATTACCGACAGAAAACTTATAGTATTCCGCCACCTGTAGATCAACAAGCTATGGAGAATATGTACTATAATAGTCAGGTAGCTACATACTGGTTACAGCTGTTATAGATACAGCTACATACAATCAATTAGATCCTGACAAATCCCCAAGAATTCCATGAAACAAGCATCATCCACAACCTTCAATAAATCAAAGTTGTATATGATGCTTAAAGATTATCAACGCATCCTTCAATCTCTGCTTCTTCCCAAATTATTGAAAAGTAGTCAAAAACAGAATGCTCCCGAACAGCTAAACTTTGACTAATCTAGATTAGTAAAAGCTGCCGATTTCTTTACTTAACATTTTAAGATGTAAAGTATACACTAAACAAATTTTTAATATCCAATTCAGCTTTTCATGCGTTACACAGATGACGTAACAATATCACGAGATATAGCTGTTTTTCTTATCTGAGCAGAAGTTACACCCTTAAAACTACTCGTGGAGAAGCCTCCAGAGAATAAAATATACTACAAACTACCTCCTCATATTTAATCAGACACCTCAAAGAAATCTTGAAATCGTCATACTAATGTGTCGACATATGTCAGTAACAGAATGACTGACGAATAAATTGATATTCGGGGCAAATTTCTACTTTTTTACCGTCACAAAATAAATAGCCCATTTCGAGCGTCGGACACAGATAGAGAGAAATCGGTTTTATACTTTTCCATAAAGAGGTAATATCAAAAGCGTTTCATTCATTAAATCCATTTTCAAACTAATAAGAACAAATTCTTAACAAACCCATTACCAATATTTTGACGATTGTCTTCAATTAATTTGCATTTGCATTAAAATACATTACACTAATGCATTGATTAGTGATTAGTTTATTAGTTTCTGGGGGCTCTAGAGACAAAGACCTCAAAAGCCATGAAGAAGACATCAGAAAGGAAAACGAAAGCTCGGCGCAGTGATAATCGACGCAGTTCAACTCGGAAGCCAGTTAAGTTTATTATTAATTCTTATAATAGTATTAATCTTAGCTCTAGGTTTAATGTTAAATATCTTCTTCTTCAAGTTCCACTCCTATCGGAGATTGGAAATCATTCTGGTAATTATAATTGTAATGGTTACACGCCTGAATAGTTCAATTGAACTGCATCCAAACCATTCACGGAGATAGCGTAGCCACGAGATTTTACGTCTTCCTACGCTTCTTGTGCCTTTGATTTTACCCTGCATTATATTCCTTATTAGTTCGTATTTTTCACCTCTCATGATGTGTCCAAGTATTCCAATTTCCCGATTTTTATGAAATTTAAAACTTTGCATTGTTTTCCTAGTTGTTCAAGAACTTGTTCGTTTGTTTTGCGATATATCCATGATTTCAAAATACGTCGGTAACACTAAATTTCGAATATTTCTAGGGTTTTAAATATATATATATATATATATATATATATATATATATATATATATATATATATATATTTATACATGAATAAAAAAAGAGAGGTTTACTCTCCGGCCACTGGAACTCATCTAAAACATGGGTGTATGTTACCTGAAGTCAAGTTTAATTTAATATTAAACATTAAACAAACGTGATTAACAACATTATGTATCTTTTGCAACTATATGTAATTTAAAGGGGTTTTACCCTGATATTTTGGTGGCTCAGACATGTCAATTTGCATTTTAAACCTGATGATGGAATTATTATTCCGAAAACGTTCGTGTAATTGATGTACCCTTTTAAGGGTTTTTAAATATACCCATTTACAAAGATCTAACCTCTTTGTTGTGATACGTGGTATACAGCCAGCTGCAGGAATTATTTTCCTTGTGGATTTTATATACGAAAGATACAGCATAAGTGGGAAGAATGATCCATAGTGCGCAGATGAAAGAACGATCAGGGTCTTAAGAATATGGTGGTGGACGCAGCACAGTCAGGTAGCAATTATTATTAGTACTGTCTCTAATGTTGTTGCGACACGTTCGGTATTTTGAAGAGTTGTTTCAGTTTAAAAAAGTATTATTAAGTCAAGTTTATTGTTGTGCCTTAATGGATAACCAGTTTGAAAGTAATTAAAATTCTAATGGAAGTGGCGAAGTTATCGTTTCAAAAACAACAAAGAAAAGAAAGTTATTATAGACTAAATAGTATTACTGCAGGTAAAGACTGCAAGTACCGCAATTAAAATGTTTTGAAAATATTTCATTAGATAATAGACCAAGAATAATAAGACAGTTTAATGAACTGGTTTCATATGATAAACAAAATAGCTACTTTGGAGGTCTTATTACGGCTGTACCGGTGCAAAGGCGTAGGAGCAGAAAACAATAGTTGCTGTCATCTTAGGCAAACCTACAACATTAAACTACAAAATTCTTATCAAACTTAAATTAAATAAAAATGGTTCTATTTTCAACATTTTAGATATTACTATACATTGTTAAGATACGTGGTTACAAAAAAGGGGTGGCTATTACTAAAAAATGTGATTGGTGACCGGTTTATCAGTTATCTGATTACAAATGCTTATAGCTAATGCTTGTTTATTTTAGTTTTATTACGAAGATGTAACATTGCAAATTTGGTGTTTGTCATAGACGTGTTTTTGTGATTTGAGCAAATAGTTTATGCCATGACATTTACTTATTGGCAAATCAGTCTTATTTTCGTGTAATTTTACCTGGGGAGATATTGCGGCGACCACCTAGAACAAAATAAAACTATTAATAGATATTTGTGGAAAAATATTATTTACGTATATATAAATGTTTAATAAAAATAACATTCAGTAATCAATATTCGAAAAAAGATGTAATATGCATCATGAAAATTATATATTTTTAATAATCTGTATAATGCGTATGTTCTATATTTACATTATAACGACATAGGCAATCTTAATAGTCATTCTAAACATTACTTTACTAAAATATAACTATTATACAACTTGCTGTAATAAAATATTGATATTAAGCAACATAAAGTGTGTTAAAGTTGAAATTTAAAATTTTATTTTCTTTATAATTTTTACGTTTGTGGACATTAATGTATTACAATTTATAATTGGGGGCGTTTTAGTACGTGGAAGTATAATTTGATGCATACTTTGATGTAGCTAATTCGCTACGTGCAAGTTCCGAAGAGCGACACCTTGTGGTACAAATCAGCGAAGGTGATGGCATTATTAATATTTTAGTCTTATAGCTGCAAATCAAGTGACTTAAACTTGTTTATTTAATACAATAGTTCTTGTAATATACAGAGCGCCCTAAAAGTTATACAGAGCGCCCTAATTATCTCGTAAATTGCTAGTTGTAATAATACAAAATTTGAGGTTTTTGTGATACGATGATTCTATATTTAATATATGTAATCTTAAAGGTCTTAAATACAAAAAACAGAAGTCTGGCAATAAATTTTTTAATACTAACTATTTTCAACTACATTAAAACGTAACAATTGTTAGATTACATTTTTTTAACCTTATGGTTACTTTATCAAATGTTCAAAATGTGTTCCATTTGTGAGTTGACAGTACCATAATCGATGGTAGAATGCGTCTATCACATTTCTCCATAATTGTCTAGAAATTATTCGAGATTCATCGATAATTCGTTGCCTTAGTTCTGCAAGACTTGCTGGTTTAGATTTGTAAACTGAATTCTTCAAGTATCCTTAATAAAAATAATCTAGGATAATTTCGGATTGAAATGAGGTGAACGAAGAGGCCATTCAATTTTACCTCGTCTACCAATCCATCATCCGGGAAATATCTCATCTAAATAACGCCGAACATTTACACCAAAATGAGCTAGAGCTTCATCTTACTGAAATCATATCTGATTAAAATTGGCCCCAAACAAGTTTGGGGCCAATTTTAATCAATGACCCCACTCAGTGTAGGTATAATTTCATTTCTAAGTAACATTTCGTCAATATCTAAACGTCAAATTTCGATAAAAAATGGCCCAATTAACAGAGTACCTACTATACCTGTCATACATTTAATTTTTGGGGTCTTTGAGTTAGTCCAGGCTGTGAAGCCGCTCCCGTTGGGAAAATGTTTCTGATTCGATTTCTTCGCGGATTCCGGTTCAAAAATGTCCCCTTTAAACAAATCTGAAGGGTGCCGGGCGAAATTTTTGGGCAGAAATTGTTTAAACAATTTTTTTAAACAAAGTCCAAAAATATATTTTTTTTAATCTGGAATCTATAATCTTTTTTAGAGTTTTTGGGCTATTTTAAACAAAAAAGTCTGTTGTCATTTTTCTCTAAAGTTGATAGTTTTCGAGTTATAAGCGATTTAAAGTTTGAAAAACGCGAAAATACGCATTTTTGAGGCTTGAAAACACATATGTAAATTATTATTTTTAAGATTACCAAGTGTCTAAATTAAAGTTTAAACATTCAACTTTAAGATTGTGAAGAGTAATCGGGGCTTATTTTAATTTAGACCGTTGTTTTTTAATTGTTAAGTATGCGCATACACTCGATTTTTCAGCCGCCGGGGCGCCGCGCGCGTACGCCTCTATCGTACTTATGCATAGTTTACATATACTTACAAATAATTATTATTTATTGAGTATATATTTATTTATATCAATTGAGTTATAATATAAATTTCGTCTAAAGTCTAATAATAGTTACATAAAATAATTGTACAAAAGATTGTTAAATAACACACTAATATCACTCAGTAAAAGTATCTTTGTTTTCACAAAAATCTAAATCACATCCACATAATGGTACACAGTTGACATGATTTTTCTTGCAGTTGCAAGCATTAGTTTTGCAAGTCTTTTTGCATTTGCACGGTTTCTCAACCCACCACTATCAGACATATAATATCCATATTGTGTAAAATCGAGAGTTTGATAGCGGGAATATATGGCATTTCGCCAAATATATGTTTTAGCGAAAGCTCTTAACAAGTGTTGGTAAAGTGCGTCAGAGGTACAAGGTATATTGGCTAGATTAAATTAAATTTTTCAGTCACACTGTCTTTTCGTCGAAGAGCAGCATTTTGTATTGTTATGTAAAAATCTACTTTAGGTTTTTGCACTAACTTAATATTGTTGATGTTATTACAAAAAATACAAACTAAATTTTCTTCGGTAAGTTTTCATTTAAGAAGAGGTACGGAAAAAGACATTTTAAATCCATTCACAATTTTTTTAATAACACAATAATAATATAATACCCTTTTAATGGGCATTAAACAATAGTCCTCCTAATGATCGTTTAAGTAATAACAAATCAAGTATGAGCGCGCGATTGTTAAACAGGTAAAAAACTTTTTAAAAACGCATTTTTGCGATAGTATATTGTTTTTAAACACCGCGCAATTTAAAATTAAGTTTACTACTATTAATATTTACTGCATTGTATTATTTAAATAATAATTTAAAAATATTATTTACAATTGATATAAATAAATATATACTCAATAAATAATAATTATATTGTTCAAATTTGGAAGAAAAAAAAAACTATATACGGTTATTACATTGCGATGATTGATTTATTTAATTAGCCCAATGACAATAATTAATACCTACATAAATAAATTATGGAAAAAACTATGTTAATAAACTTCAAAGATTTGTTCGGGTTTTTTGCGTAAGTGTATATGTAAACTATGCATAAGTACGATAGAAGCGCACTCTAGCGCGCCGCGCCGCGGCGGCTGAAAAATCGAGTGTACGCGCATATTTAACAATTAAAAAACAACGGTCTAAATTAAAATAAGCCCCGATTACTTTTCACAATCTTGAAGTTAAATGTTTAAACTTCAATTTAGATACTTGGTAACCTCAAAAATAATAATTTACATATGTGTTTTCAAGCCTCAAAAATGAGATTTAAATGACTTTAAATCGCTTATAACTCGAAAACTATCAACTTTAGAGAAAAATGACAGGAGACCTTTTTTGTTTAAAAGGACTAAAGAAACGTTTTCCAGATTAAAAAAAAATATTTTTGGAATTTGTTTAAAAAAAATTGTTTAAACAATTTCTGCCCAAAAATTTCGCCCGGCACCCTTCAGATTTGTTTAAAGGGGACATTTTTTAAACCGGAAGTTGTTACAATACAATTGTTAATAATTGTTAACAATACAATATGAAGTTGTTCATATTGTATTGTTCATAAAACAATTACTCAATAAATAATACACATTTCATAAATATATCTCTCGAATAAGTATACATAACTTTTAATAATACAATAGTATATTACATCACTTTCATTTAACAAACAATCACACACATATCTCTGCTTCATTGGATCTAATATATCTCCTCAAGAACTTCCCGTTTACGGTCATACAACTACAATAGCAGAATTGAGTTCTCCATTCAACAATACATAGTAGTTTCAACCATGTTCTACCGTCCATTCATCAATTAATAGAATATTGGCATGTAAGTAATGTTTATTTATTTGCTCATTTATTAATTTATTACAATCTAATATACTACTTTATAACAATTTGTGGGCCTTACCTTGTCTGTTTAATCTTCCAACATCTACTTTGTTTATCTTTATTAGACAACACCCTAATATGGGTTTTTATCATTTCAGCATTTATTTAACTTTGTATCGAGACCTGAAGATGCTTTGCATATTGTAGAAAGCGAAACCGGTCGTCTGATAGTTAAATTAAATTGATTGTGAGTAAGTCTTATTTATTATTTCTTTACTTATTTGAAATGGACTCACACAAGCAACACATTCATATTTTATTTTTGTTTGTTTTTTTTATTATTTATTTTTTTATTAAACTGATACTAATATGTATCATTTGTTCCTCTTTAATCCATTTTATTTGTAATCACTTAAGCATTTAATTGTCAGTTGCAAAATCGATTGGCGCAGTACTATATAAATTGATTGCAGTAATTGATAATTGATGAATTGCATAGTAGAAAATGTATGGCCATTAATCTAAAAAAACATTGTTTTGCACGATTGTGTATATGTATCCTATAAAATACGACAGATGTAACAACAGGATTTAAAATAAAAATGTAAAGATCTGTAGCCACTATTTGAATAATTTTAGTATTTCAATTGCACCGTTTATAACAATTATAGTTGAGAATAATGTATTTTTTTCGTGTACAAATTAATTATTGTTATAGGTAAAAAATAATTAACAAATTATTAATAGTTATAATAAATACAGTATAGCCCAAAATAAACAGTACTGAATTTGTAATTATTTTATTGTTTTAAAAAATACATATTATTGACACTTTATAACATGTTCTAGATGAGCTCCTCCTCTCTCAAGACAGACTTCATATCGATATTCCAGATTTCTCGTAATGTTATGTAATAAAGGTTGTCTCAAGTCCGCGAAGAAGGCTCTAACGGTATCCTTTAACTCACTGATGGTTTGTAGTGCCCGTCTAAAAACGGCAGTTTTAGCCATACCCAAAATGTATGCGTCTGGAGATATTAAGTCTGGAGAATGTGCAGGATAGGGGAAGTCACGCACGATAAAATTGACGCAAATCAGAAATAAAGCGTGTTAAAATATGTATGTACCTCTTTTGATTAATTGTGACTTGCCTACCATTTTCTTCAATAAAGTATAGACCAATGATTCAATGTCCCGAAACTGCCCACCATACACTCACTTTTGCGCTATGTAAAGGAACTTCTTGAACTTCATCTGGTCTGGCAAAGCCCAGAAATCGATTTGTGCGACGATTTTCATGGCCTGACAAATGAAAATGTGCTTCGTCTGAAAACCATACATTGTATGATTTCCATACTGTAATGTAAGATATTGATTTTCATACTGTAATGTAAGAATTCTGGCATAATATTCCATTCTATTGTGATAATCCCTGGGATGTAATTTTTGATGTACATAAATCACATACGGAAATGCATCTAGCTCCTTGAGGATTCTTTGCAAGGAAGTTCGTTTTAAGGCCAAGATTCAACGCTGTTCTTGTCTGACTGGCTTGCGGATTTTTCAAGATTCGCTCAAAAACAAGTTCATGGTTATCGTTGTTGTTAACTGTTCTGGGACGCCCTGAGTTTCCTTTTCGTTGGCGCAATACATTACCCGTATTTCTAAACTTTTCAACAACCTTCAAAATTACAGCATTACTTGTAGAACGTTTATTAAACCATTGTGTGAATTGATCACACACGTATTGCAGACTTGCACTATTACGTCGGCCATTTACGTATGAGCGAAAATAATGCTCCACAAGAAACACTTTCTCCTCTGTACTTAACACCGTTTTTAACAATTAGGCTATAATAATTAATTGTTTAAGGATTACTTGACAAGTCTAACCCAGTTAATTTGAATATGACAGCGCGCACAAAGAGACATCTATAATTCAGTTTTAGTACTGTTTATTTTGGGCAATACTGTATTTGATGATTATGACTAATTGTGAATTATTCAACAAATGGGTAGATTTGGGTTACCTAGATCAAATGTATTATAATTAAATTCCTTCCTCTCATTTTACTGAATTTTTTTGACCTATCACTTTGTTCATGAAATAGTCTAATAAAATACCACTCGTGATTTAATTTAGTTTATAAGTCTGTCTTTTATTTCTAAACTCAACTGAGTTTCTTAAAGAAAACACCACTCGTCCTACGGACTCAACACGGTGGTGTTTTCAAGCAACTCAGTTTCGTTTTACTTTTAATTACTATTGATAACACAATCTGTCTTTGGTTTGTGATTGGTCAGATTATGTGAAAATTTTAAGATGAGTGAAATAGTCTGCAAACCAGTTAGAATGTGAAAACTACCGTGGAATCACGCTGTTGAATGCGGCATACAAAATAATGTCCAACGTAATGTATGAAAGACTTAGACCATACGCTGAAAAAATAGTTGGCAAATACCAATGTGGCTTCTATAGACAGAAGTCAACAATAGACCAGATATTTGTTCTGCGACAGATCCTTGAAAAAACAAGTGAATATAACATCGACACACATCATATCTTCATAGACTTCGAAAGCGCATATGACAATATAAACCGAGAATTCCTAACAAAAGCAATGAAAGAATTTAATATACCAACACAGCTAATAGAATTGATAAAAGAAACACTAAAAGTAGAAAGTAAAATCCGGATACAAAACGAATTAACGGAAACAATAGATGTGAAGAAGGGACTACGCCAGGGAGACGCTCTATCATGCATATTATTCAACATCATACTTGAAAAAATAATAAGAGACACAACAGTTAATACCCGAGGAACAATAATTAATAAAAGCGTGCAAGTACTAGCATTTGCATATGATGTTGACATAATCGCAAGATCAAGAAGAGAAATGATAGAGGCATTTACTCAAATAGAACGAGCTGCAAAAAATAATGGTCTTAAAATCAATCAGACAAAAACAAAATATATGCCTGCAAATAAAAACGCACAAATAAGGCAGCTGCCAAATTTAACAATAGGAGAATACAACATTGAGGCGGTAAAAAACTTTACATACTTAGGATCCCTAGTTACGTCTGATAACAACGTTGCAGAGGAAGTGAAGAGGAGAATATTTATTGCCAATAAATGTTACCATGGCTTAATTAGGCAACTAAGATCAGATAACGTCTCCAGAAAAACAAAATGCCAAATATACAAAACCTTAATAAGACCGGTACTCACATACGGTTCAGAAACCTGGACACTCTCTAAAAGGGAGGAAACTTTATTAGTCACCTTTGAAAGAAAAATCTTGCGACACATATATAAGGGCACAAAAGAAAACGGGATTTGGCGGAGAAGGTATAACTTTGAACTATACAACATATACCAGGATCCGGATATCATAACATTCATTAAAATAGGAAGGCTACGTTGGATTTGGACATGTGGAAAGAATGGAAGAAGGCGAAATACCAAACAAAATATTCAAACAAGTACCAGTAGGAAAAAGAACAAGAGAAAGACCGAAGCTGAGATACGTAGAACAAATAGAAAATGATATAACAACATTAAAAATTAAAAACTGGAAAAAAAAAGCACGAAACAGGTCAGAATGGAGAAGAATCCTTGAACAGGCCAAGACCCAAAAAGTGTTGTCGAGCCAGTGATGATGATGATGATGATGAAATAGTCTGCAAAATTCAGATTGTTCGTATGATTTTCAAGGGTCAACTCTCTGACGACTGTACTATTATTATTATTCAGCATATAAACGCATGCAAATGCATGCCAAAAATAGATCACTTGAGAAAGTCACTCTGTCGAAACAGCTGTAGTAATAATAAATTATAATAAATTTTGTGCAAGTTTTACAAAACAAAAATATTCAGTGTACCATTATTATTTTCAGGGTTATTAAATTAAGTTTTTACTTTACAAATGTATTTTATGTTTGTACACCTTTATAAAGCAAATATATTCGACATCACGGGAGCTGTAATTCTATATGAAGGATAAAAGAGTCTAATTTCGACCTTTTAAATATATTTTTAATCTTTTTGACCGATATTAGGAAAGGTAATTTCTTAAAACGAAAGCGCTGTTTTTTTTACTGAAACAACCCCCTAGAGCTCAACTCAATACAATCAACGGTTGTTCCAGAATCGTTAGGTACATATCCCCGAGGAAAAAAGGAAAAAAAAGAGGTCACCCATTTTTGTTTGCTCTTTTTTTTATCGTCTGAAATTACACGTGACTTCAGTCACCCTAAAGATTAAGGAGAATTTGTGACGAAAATAATGGTGAAAAGTGATATAAACACCACAAGATATACGAGAAGGTTTCTAATTTATTAGGCGTTGCGTTGGCTACAAATCGTAGAGTTTTACAGTTCATTTGAGATAAAAATAAAAGTGAAAAGTGACATATAAATACCGCAGTATACACCAGCACGTCTCTAAATTATTGATCATTGACTATAAATCGTAGATTTCTACAATAAAGCTTCGAAAAAACTGTTTTTTCTTTTGTTAAAAAAGCATATCTAAGTTAAATATTCTGTTTATGTGGGATGGAGCCCTTCTCTTATCCCATTGAGGGATAAGAAAAGCCAAAGAGAAACAAAAGACAAAAAAAGGCAAGAAATAGAAGAGTATCAGAGTCTATATAATAAATTCAATGTCCATCGAAAGGTGAAGGAAATAGCTGGAAAAATTTCGAAAACGCAACAGCGGACAAATACCAGATAATGAAGGCAATCTTGCCATAACTAAAGAAGATGAAAAAAAGTTGGGAAGAATACTCGTGGAAACTTTTTCATGACCTTAGAACAGTAGAAGAACCCACCGTTGAAAAAATTTCAGGTCCCGAAATCCTACCAGAAGAAATAACGGCAGCTGTCAGACAAATGAAGGATGAAAAGACACCGGACTTGAATGAAATTCCTGCAGAACTGCTCAAGTTATTAGATACAGAACAAATAAAAATAATTGAGTAGAGTGGCTCAAATCAGAAATAGGACAATAAGCCTAATGAGCCATCTGCTGAAGCTGTTTTTAAAGGTCATCCACAAAAGAATTTACCGGAAATGCGAGGAACAAATGGCGCCCAATCAGTTTGGATTTGTGAACGCCGTTGCTACGAAGAAAGCTTTATTAAGCGTGCAGATCTTGTTTCAGAAATGTAGAGATGTCAGCTGTAATGTTTTTGCATGCCTGATTGACTACAAGAAGGCTTTTGATAGAGTCAGGCATGAACAAATGATGGAAGTGCTGAAGAGAACAGGGATTTATGGAAGAGACTTAAAAATTATAGCTAATCTGTATTGGAATCAATCAGCGGTACTCCGAATAGATAGAGAATATACAGATGAGGTCACAATCTTAAGGGGAATAAGACAGGGGTGCATAATTTCACCACTGATATTCAATCTGTACTCGGAGCACATTTTTGAAAAAGCCCTAAAAGATATTGAGATATAAAGAGCTGCAAAACTTAATGAACAGAATAACGGAAACAAGTAGAACATATGGACTGGATATAAACATCAGCAAAACCAAGCTAATGATCATCAGCAAGCAAAACATAACTGGAGCAAATCTATATGGGAACCAAATGAGAATTGAACGTGTCTCACAATACAATTACTTGGGAACTATAATCAATGAGTCGTGGGACAATACCCAAGAGATTAAATGTCGCATCGGAAAGGCCAAAAGTGCATTCTTGACTATGAGCTCTGTGTTCAAAAGCCGTGACCTCACCCTGAAAACAAAAATAAGGCTCCTTAAATGTTACGTGTACTCAGTGCTTCTGTATGGAGTAGAAACGTGCACATTGAAGGCGGAAACTATATCAAAACTTCAGGCTTTTGAATTATGGTTATACAGAAAAATCCTGGAGATACCATGGACAGACAAAGTCACCAATGATGAAGTACTGCCGAGGATGAACACAACCACGGATTTGGTTAACATTGTGAAGAGCTGTAAGCTGGAGTACTTGGGACATATAATGAGAAATCAAGGCAGATACGAGCTACTCCAATGCATTTTGCAGGGTAAAATTGAAGAAAAAAGAGCCCCAGGATAAAGAAGAATATCCTGGCTTGCTAACCTGAGAGCATGGTATGGACAGACCTCAACACAGCTATTTCGTATAGCAACCAATAAAATCATTATAGCCAGAATGATCGCCAACGTTCGGAACGGACAGGCGCCCTAAGAAGAAGAAGAGCCACAAAAGACTGTAATAAAAATACACTTTATAATTGTTATTTGATGTTTCGATTTTCGTCAATCCTGGTCAATTCTACAAAAAAGATTTTGTTATTTAATTAATGGTTTTGGATAACTTGATCCATTCAGCCACGATAATGTGTTTGACTACTTGAATTTGTTAATCATGTATTGACCTATTGCATTTGTTAACAACAAGAATCAGTAGATTGAAAATTACAGATAGTTGATAGATGAAAATAATAGATTCGTTACATTCAAGGCCCTAACCAACTCAAAGTGAATATTTAGAACCAACAATTGATTACACAATATAGAGATACTTTTCACGCTAAGGTGCTTTTCATAGCGACTTTATTACAACACAAGACAGGTAACGGCTAGAAGGTACAGGTTATTCCACGAATATACGACTGTTTTGGTTTATTGCGATAACGAATATTTTACTGTGCAAGTAGAAGTTTTAAAGTAAATTGGTCTAAACAGTATTCCAATAAAATGGATCTACTGTTGGTTTGACACTTAAACTAAAATTATTTCAGTTAATAGATGTTCAGATAAACGCAAAGTTTATTGTGAAATTTAATCCTAAAATAACAAAAATTTTTACGCAAACGGTCCTACAAATAAATACAATGACGTCTATAAAGCTAAAATGTGTTCAAAAGATATTTGGGTTTGTTTTCCGTGAAATGTAAACACCAAAGAGGCGGTGCCGGCTTTCTTTGATACTACACTATTTTATTACTTTATTAGGTACTGCAACTGTAATCAAAAAAAATATATACTATTTTTAATATAAATGAAAAGAAATTGGCAGAACGATGGTTCAGAAACCAGAAAAAGGATCCAATATTTCACTTTTTCACTATTTCACTAAGAACCTAAAGTGTTATGTGATTTAAAGGAAATTTTAATGTTATCAATTGTAGAAGAAAAAAGTTTAGATATTTTATTGGAAATGCTACTAATATAAGTGAAGGAGAAATATCTGATATTATCTGAGGCATTTGGTTGGAAAAACTGTGAAGAATATGCAAGCTTTTCTGCAATTTTTAGTTTAGCTCTATTTAGAAGTTTGTATATAATGTTGGGATCATAGCCATTATTGAAAGCAATCTGCTTAAGAGTATTAAGTTCTGTACTAAAATTATCATCAGAGAGAGGAAATTTAAGTAACCGATGAATGTAACTGTTGAAAGCAGCCATTTTATGTTGAGTTGGGTGATTAGACGTTCCATGTATAACGTGATCTGTTTGGGTGGGTTTTCTATCAATGTTGTACTCTAAAGAATCTTTCTTACGGGAAATAGTCATATCCAAGAAGTTCAACTTATTGTCAGATTCTGGTTCCAGAGTAAAAGAGATGTTAGGATGGAGTTAAGATCATCCAGAATCTGTAAAGCATCATCTTGGGTTCCCTGTATGAGAGCTATACAATCATCAACATATCTTGACCACAAAACTATTTTGTTGTTGTTATTAACAAACTTCTCTTCTAAGCTATTTTAGTTGATGTTAGCAAATCCTTTTGTTTTTTAAAATTATGGTGATGTCTATGAAAATTGCGTTTGTACTTACATTGTTGTTGTTGAAGTAAGCTAATGCAAGAGTTTCTCAAATATTGTTTAATATCAGCATTTTTAGTCATACCTTCTATTAGAGTATCCAGCTCCACTGCAAATCCTCCAAGCACTGAGTTATTTAACCTAAAATTCTGACAAGAAAACTTAAGGCCTAATCCTAAAAAATACAATTCATCCTCTGAAAAGTTAGTGTTACTTAAGTTTAAGACTCTAGGATGGAATTGGTGATCTGAAAACTTATGCATAGGTGTTGAGGTGCTTCTCTGTTGTTTTTGCAGTATCAAACGGTTTAGTTTGTTGGTAAGACTTCTCTTCTTGGTAGATTTTAAGCGGGCGACCTCATCTTCTATGTTGTTGAAGAAATCGTTGACAAGAAACCAAGGATTCTGTTGCAAAATTTGATCATAGGTAATTTTCAGATTGACATTAATATGATGGAGTTTGGTATAGTGCTTCTTAAGTTCTCTTTTCAGGATCTTTTTCTCCAAAATCTGTTTATCCTTGTCAGGTACATTTTTTGATGTTTTGACCTTAGCAAAAGTAGGAGTGACTTGATGTAAAATGCACTGCCTAACGAACCAAATGTTTAAAAGAATATAATCATTCTCTTGCAGGATAGTCTTCTGTAAGTATCAACCAAGACTGCCACAGTCAATAAATCAATATAAGGTTGTATGTTCGAATAATTAAACTTTGAGGGTATACAAGGCAACTATCGAACACGGTGATTAATTTAATCTTGCCCAAGTACTTTCGATCAATAGATCATCTTCAGGGGCATCTGAAATAAGCCAAGAAACGTTTTTTATAAAAAGGAAAATTAATTCACTTGGATAAAAAACTCCAAGTTTATGGTTGAAAAATTTTTATATGTGATAAACGTTAATCCTGGCTATGATCCCAACATTATATACAAACTTCTAAATAGAGCTAAACTAAAAATTGCAGAAAAGCTTGCATATTCTTCACAGTTTTTCCAAATGCCTCAGATAACATCAGATATTTCTCCTTCACTTATATTAGTAGCATTTCCAATAAAATATCTAAACTTTTTTCTTCTACAATTGATAACATCAAAATTTCCTTTAAATCACATAACACTTTAGGTTCCTTCTTAATCAATACCAAAGATAGGATGAATACACTTGATAAAAGTGGTATTTACAAATTAAATGTGATGATTGTAATGCCTCTTATGTAGGTAGAACCATCAGACAGTTATCCACTAGAGTCTCTGAACATTTGAAAAGACCAAATTCTTCAAGTTTTGGTCAACACTTAGTATCCAGCAACCACAATTTTAACATCAATTCTGGTTCATCTATCTTACATGACATTAGCAGAAAGAAAAACTATCTTGAGTTGGATTTATTGGAAGATTTGGAGATTACAAGGGAAACAAATGAAAACTCTCACTGTCTTAATACTCAAATTAATTTAAATTGTACTAAATTTAATCCTATATTTAAAAACTTTATTACAGCTTCACCTCGTAGAAGACCCAGCTCGACTGTTTAGACTTCATGCACTGAGCATTTCAATATTAATTTTAAAGTTCTTCCATTGACTGTGGATTCAACTGAAGTACGTGGACTATAACACATTTATATATTTTGTCTTCAATTTTGATTTTAACTTTTAGTAATTTAACTGCATATTCAGATTTTTCTTTTTTACAGTACTGATAGCGCTTGGTGGACCATTTTATTGTAGTTAACCATCCACTGTCTAATATATTGTTAGTCTTTTCTCACATTCATACTTTATGTCAACTTCAATTGTTCTCAAACCAACATCCTAATTATTATAGACAGGTTTGAGTGTGAGATTGGGATTATTCAATCTACATAAAAAATATACGATATAATTTTATATTTCATCAGTCGATTTCCTATAGTGGTTGTCAGTTGGACCTTTGGTCAATACTTAGTGTCATAGAATTTTGAAAGGTGCAGATCACATAACTGCCCTTCACAAGCTGTCATTTGTCACATGTCATCTCTACATTTCCGTCAGACCGGGAGCCCATTCTGTCTCCGGCTTCTATACAATATGTAGCTTCTCCTTATAAATTTTAAAGTGTTTGTTTGTCTTAGTGTATTGTATTTTGTATTGTTATGTCCAAATTTTACATTTATGACATTCTACTATGTCGGATAGGCCACAACTGACGAAGTAAGTCTATAAACGTTTATCACATATAAAATTGTTTCAACCATAAACTTGGAGTTTTTTATCCAAGTAAATTAATTTTCCTTTTTATAAAAAACGTGTCTTGGCTTATTTCAGATGCCCCTGAAGATGATCTATTGATCGAAAGTACTTGGGCAAGATTAAATTAATCACCGTGTTCGATAGTTGCCTTGTATACCCTCAAAGTTTAATTATTCGAACATTCAACCTTATATTGAACTAATTTGCTCCCAAAGTAACCAATAATCATCTGTCTTGGAACTCTCTTTGTTCTAATCTATGAATCTAGTCATCCTTTGGACTTTTTTAATCATTACATTCGATTTTTATAGTATTTAGGAGTTTATTTTCAGTTACAGTAGTGTGAACAGCGCGAACTAAACCTCTTTTTTCTGTCAAATAATTAGGTAAAAATGCAATTAAATTTTTTTTTGTTCATAAAAAGATTCTTCTACCAGCTTATTTGCAACCAGTAATCTACTTTGATTTTAATCCTATTCCTGTCAACACTAATAATTTCAGTTATAGTTTTATCGTAATCCGAAAGAGAACTTAATTTTTCTCCTATTTTCCCGTATTGCCCCGTATCAGTATCGCTAAATCGATTTGAAGTATGTAAAACCTGACTTGATTGTTTATATTGTTCAATTTAGACGGCAAGTTTTTATTGCCATCATAAACAATATATTTAATGTTGGAATTATTAATAATAGAATCATCAGAATTCAAAACATTTGGAGTATTATTACAATTATTGAACTCATAAAAAAACAATATCTTCGACGTGAATATTACTTAACATGTCGTTATCCCTGGAGGGTGGAGGTGGGCCTTTGCCACATATACCATTTTTAGCCTGGGACATCCCAGGGTTAAGTATTTATCAAAATATATTAGTACTAGTACTTACAGTACAAATGCTAAACTAATAACTTAAAATTAGTAAACCTGATTTAAACCTAAATAATTTCGATTGACTAAGAGACACACTCACACACCGGTCCTCCCTATAAGAATGTTTAACGAAACTGTGGACGTTAACGACTTTGATGTGAATCGATATTAAATATGTAAAATACAAATAAATGACAAATAACTATAGTAATTGCAAAGACGTTACAGTAGTAAGCTCAATGAGAAAAGTTATTTTTGGAGTCAGACAATGAATAACCAGAAATCACATAGTCTGTAAATATATACTTTTAAATAAATACCAAAAAGTTCACAAAAATTTATCCGTGTTAATTTAAGTTTTTTTATGCATGTAACATCAAATTAGAGGTAGCCAAAGTTAGATGAACAAACATTTATTCCACAAAATAATGGAAAACAAAATGTGAAAAGTTAACTGAAACTTTTAAAATAGTCTGCTCTTGTCCTGTTTTGTGACATCTGTATGAAAATGAAATTTGTGTTACATGCATCATATACTAACTTTTGAATTTTAAATTTGTATTTCTCATAGAAACAACATACGTAATTGAAGTGTTTAATTGAATACTTAAATCATTTGATGTCTCTAATATGTTGTGTTAGGTTGGAAACATGTCTACGTTTGATGTATGATATGGTGTGTTCCTTAGATAATTTTGTTTGAAAATCATTTGATTGATAGAATCAACTTCCCCGATGAGCGATTAGAAGAATGTTGGAAAAGTCTGATCAATAACAGTTAAAAAAAATGTGAAACAAAATTTTCATTTTCATAAATCATAAATAAGTTACGTGCAATTCCAATTATGGTGCAAAATTATCATTCGCATTTATCAAAGTTACAAGATATTTATATTTATATACACGTCCAATTGTGGCAATTACAGGGTATTAAGTAAATGTGTTACTGATTTTGGGCGTGAAGGAGAGGTATCTTTATGATGTCTCATCTTATTCTACTTTGGTTTAGTTTTGAAGTAGGTCTTGGCCATGTTCTATCTAGTCTTCTTATGGCGGGCCAATTGTTGAATAATACCCTTACTAGCTAATTTTTGGTGGTGAATATTATGTTAATTTTGTGACTTCGTGGCTCGATGGATTTCTTCTCTGATGAAATGAATCTTTAAGTCGTAGTGAAATGTTTGATTACTTACGTACCATGGTGCATCCATATATCGATCTTATCACTTTAGACTGAAATCTTTGGATGCTAGTCAGCAACGTTGGCTTTGCACAGCCCTATAGGTGTCGTTCGTAATGCCAGATAGGTTTGAGTATGGCTTTGTATACAAGAATTTTGTTTTGGGTATTGAGTTTCGATTTACCTCCAAGGAGCCAATATATTTGACGCAATTTAAGTCGAGCTGTCTTCTTTTGGTCTGGATATGTTTCTTTCAAATGAGACTATGGTCAAGATGTGACGATTGAGGCACTCCGTTGTCACCACTGTACAACTTGAGGGGTGTATGCCCTATGAAAAGAATCTGGAACTAGAGGGTGAGAAAATCTTCACCACTGTACAACACTGTTACCACTGTAATATACTGGTAATGAACCTTAAAGGATGCTTATCCCTGCAAGCGGCTGCAAGGAATACTGGTCCCACTAGTCTGGAGGGCTGGCTCGCCTTCGTGGATTTACGAGAAGGTAAGGAACTTCGGAATAGGGGTTAAGGACTTCTAGATCTCAGGTCCTGTAAAGAGTTTGAGTCTATGGGCTTACTTTAGAAGCCGGATAAATGTATAAGCCGAAATTTGGTACTCTTCTGGTCTCTGTCTGAATCGGTCGGAAGGAACATAAAAACCAATTTTAGAGTCTACAATGTATTGAATATACTATGTGGTTTACAATTAAGTTAACAAGCTGTCAGATATAATTAATATATAACTCGTTCGACGCGAAGGGAGACGAGAAGAGAGATCTTAGCAAGATAGTAAAGAGGTGACAATCTGTAATACTATAATTTACTGGGGTTAGTATATAGAATTTTGTTACCTTTCTCGTATTTAGGCTCTAGCTAATGATACGCCCTTCAGTTCCTCTGGAAATCGGATTTCTTTCAGTACCCGACACTTATACGGAACTATACCCGTTAAAATATAACAATCGCGCGTAATCCGCCCCTGGTGCCGACTCTCGTATTAACAACCTGCCTGAAGACACCGACTGACCGACTCCTCTGTTCTTCTTGTTTTATTGAGCTCGTATTTTCAATGCCGGTTATAGTGCCAAGGTCGTGTTTTCGCTGAGTTGTAAGTCCTATGCTTCATTGGGTCACGAGCGGTGTTATTTTTACAACAATAGTTTCTGTTTGACGTGCTTTTTCTACGTTTCAACAATTTCAAACAATGCACTAACTAGGTCAATTTCTTTGTGTAATTTAAAATGTTATACTTTACTGTATTAATTATCCCTTATTTAATTTTGAATATATAATAATCATTAAAATGATTATTATTCTCCCTATGCTACTAACCTTTATTTTAATTCTTTACTCTCTTGCTATGTTTACATTACATTACTCCCTACGCAAAAAAAGAAAAGGGCCTTTTCCTTTTCCAACAATAAAATTATTCTACTTACATAATATATTACTTATGTTCTACTATATATATTTTTTATAATAAACCCCAATTTATATGTTATCATATACTGTTTCTTATAGACTATTGTGCGGTGGTCAGCGAATGTATCGTGCTGCCCCCGTATTGAACCTATGTGTATGACAAGTTGAGTTATTCTTGTATTAATCTTACTGAAACTTAACAGCGAAAGAACGTTCCTAACTTATTACAGTTGTTTGTGATTACGTGTGTCCATTACAACAAGCTTATTCTAATTGTTCTCTACGATTGTAACTCACGTTTCTCGGCGGTCGCGGTTTTGTATTGTTTGGGTTCATTGTTACCGGTCGTCTATATAGTTAAATTAAACTGATGGTGATTAAGTCTTATTTATTATTTCTGTTACCTATTTAGAAACACCTTCAAAATGTTATACACTATTTACTCTATATGTCAGAAAACTAACTGACTCTAGGGGAAACATATTCGTATCTACATTACTCTGCATTATATAGCAGCTCGAAGAATTTCTAAATTAAATTTGTATGGTCCCTATATAAAGGGTCGCGAAAATCTAAAGTTACTTAAACACTTTTAATTAAATACGAAAATTTCTTTTCGAACCTCAAACAGTTTTTATAATTAAAGAAAGAAATATATCAAGAAAAACATTAAATACTTTAAATACGAATATTTTTACTGATATTAAAAAAGATCATTACCAAAATGTAACCATCAAATTTCTTTTTCAATTCAATTTAAAAGGAGATCTACTGCCTTATAAATCATTCTCCATGTCAGTGATATGACAAATTAGATTTTGATATCGGTTAGACAGATTAAGGCAAAAAAATTCGACGTGCTGTCGGAAAGCCCTTTCTTTATAAATTTAATGGCGAAAAAATGATTTATTTCGAAATAATCCCGCAGAAGAGGCTTTGGAATCGAAGGGTATTTATTAAGGTCTCGAGAGCTTTCATATGTGCGTGTAAAAATGTGTCGCTGTGAATTCGTTGATTTTTTATTTGGCAGAAACGCCCTTAACATCAAACTGGATTATTTTTTTGAGATTAAGGCTTTATTTAGTGTTGTTTGTACCGCATTAAAAGCTTTTGAGATTAATTAGTATAAAACAGTCGTGTAGAATATATCTTTGTATTTTTAATTTTTGATCCGTTCTATACATAGAGCACGGGGCGATAGTGTTAAACTCCTTTTACCCTATGACGGCAGATATGTAATTAAGATATGATCAGTGGGTCTCAAACAGTTGGGCGTTAATATTTAATTCCGATCGCTAGAAAAGTAAACATATTTAATTTCCTATATTTTATGTTCAGAAATAATATTGGATTTTACGGTATCAAGGGCAAATAAAATGTATTTAATATGTATATACAGGGCGTGTGAAAAGAAGTTTCGGTCGGCGTCATCATCTGAAAGTTGGTGCACAATTTTTAGTTTGTATGGATGAAATTTGTTTTCAGCCTTTCAGTCTTTTGACTAATTTCATAGATGATGCAACTTGGACTGAAGAAGAAGTAGACTTCACTACCATTTCTGAAATTATCTCAAATTTTTTCCATCACTAATTGTTGGTCGACCAGATCGTTTGACATTTTAACCACTACCTGCTTGTTTAAGCTTCCGAAGAATCTTCCTTAGATAAGCTCTAGGTGTAGGGAATCGGGGTACCTCTCATTAAAAAGATGTTTCGCTGCATGGAAATTATTTCCACATTCACCAATTATTAACACAGCTGCTACTTAGTCGGCTACAGTACGTACCATTCTGCATTTATAAAAATCTAAATGTCTCGTTAAACAATAATTAAACTAAATATTAGCTAAGAACAACTAAACACAACTTGACTAAACTTGAATTGACTAAATTAAGCAGAAACAGAAACTAAATATTGAGCTATAAACGCTTTTGCAAACTAAAAACAACTAGAGAATTGACAAACGCCAACTTTTTTGACAAATATCCAAAGGCGGGACGTTAGAATTTTTATTAATTAAATGCGTAACTGAAATTTTAGTGTTTATTAAATTTATTCGTCAAAATCATCTTAAATGCAAACAAAATTAGAATTCTGTAGCTAGCTGTATACCACATATCACAAAAAATTTTATTACAAATTCTTTATAAAAGGTATATAATAATATACCCAAACGAGCTATGTTACAATTACATTACAGAACGTATTCGGAATGTAAATTCCATCATCAGTGTATCCTGAAAGTATATAACCACTTTAATTAAGAAGAACATAACATATAAAATACTTACAAAGTATACATGCTATGAGCCAGCTACTAAAATATATGGGTAAAAAACCCGTTACATTGTTGTTAATTTAAAGTTTTGTTACATTATATATTATTACAAATTAAGATGTTTAAGTTACAGTTGGAATCGGTAACATGGCAACGTGTGACTCTACTTAGGTTACATGGCCCTGAGACTAAGTGTCTTCGAGGATCTGTTGATAACAACTGATAAAAATGACATTATTGACATGTTAGGACGGATATCGGAACAAAGTAGTCAGTGCAACTTACGGTAGTTGTCTAAATATGACAAAAGCCAGCATTATTTAAAATTGAATAAGTTAAAATTAGAATAATATAACAGTATCAACCATCAATGTTGTAATCTGTAATGTGAATTTGTCCTATATTTATGTTGAGATCATTGAAAAAATTGTTTTATAAATTAATGTAGGTAGACTGAAATACGTGAAATTTTGTAAGTATCGATAGGCAACCAACTATACATGTGTGTAAATTTATTTGTTCTTATTTAAAGATTTTAACAAAAGTAATGTATAATAAAAGATGTATGTTATGAAATATTTGGTACCTAGAAAATAGTAAAAAAAGACTGGTTACTGGTTTGGTGTGAAGAATAAAGATGGTAAAATGTTTTTGTGTGTTGACAAGTATGCAAGACAAACAGAAAATTGATGGCTGAAAGGTGGTTTGTATTGTATTGTTCATACATTGCTCGAGTTATAACTTAAGAAAAAAAAAAGGCCCTATATGTTAAAAGCAATATTTGGCACCTGAAAAATATAACAAGGATGGGTTATGTTTCGAGCGTAAGGTAAATAGATGAAGTTAATAGGCTTTTGGTTGTGTATTGTAAAGATATGTAAAAGTTGCAAAAGATAATGTGATGTTTTAATATTATTGTGAAAAGAGAAAAGACTCTACAAGAGGCTGAAGTCTCCAGAGATCTGAAACCAAACCTGAGCGAAAGTGGATGAGTAAAATAAGGTGTAGTAAAACAGTTTGAAAAGGTGATGATATGTGGTTAAGTAGGTGAAGATGTATGCTAGTGAATAATAGAGGAGAAGTGGAATAATCTGCTCTGAATTTAGTTTGTCAAAAAGGAGCATGGGAAATATTAGGTATGGGGTCAGACTTTACGCTTATATTCCTAGAAAGAAGTGAGGAAAGAAGGGGAGTTGGATATATTGAAAAAAGTTTAAGAGGACTAAGGAGGATTATTAGGTGATAAAAGAAGAATGAAAAGTCTAAATACTAATGAAGAATTAAAGTGAGAATGTGGGTTATGAGTATAGTTGACGATGAAGCTGACGGAAGGAAGTCTCGATTGAATGAGATATGGCGATTAACACAATTTGGACTTCTCTGGTTTTCTTTAATAATTTCTAGGTCTTCATATAAGCCTAGTTTAAGAAAGTTTGTTTTAAGGGATATTATAAATAAGTGAAACGTCTTCTGGGATATTGAGGGTGTGGTTATATTCTTCAAGATGTTGATAAAAAGTGAAAGTATTTCCTCTGTTTGTGTGCTCTAGAGAGCATGAAGACAATGATCTACATGTTCTTTCTATATAGGTGGCATCACAATGAGAACATTTTAGTCTATAAACACCACTACGGTTCATATAATTGATGGGGTTTTTGGAATTGGATATATACTGACCCAAGTTATTGGGTACTTTAAAAAAAGCATGGATATTTTTAACCAAACATTTGATTATATTTGAAATATCTCCAGAAAGACTCTCATGATGATATGAAAGTGAAACGTAATTGGGTTTGGTGGTAGGGTGTCTGGGGAACGCACTCTCCTGCAGGTTCCTAAGACGTCTTCTATGGATAAGTTTATTGATGATGTTGTGATCATAAGCGTTATTGACTGCTATTTGTCTATAATGTTGAGTTCTTTTTTCTAGTTTAAATGAGAAAGTGGAATGGTTTCTAGGCGATGGATCTAACTATGAAAAGCTGCATATTTATGAGACATGGGGTGGTTAGATGAGAAGAGTATTACATGGACAGTCTGTATGGGTTTCCTATAGATACTGAAGTCGAAGTGGTCATTTAATCTGGTAATTGTAAGATCAAGAAAATTTATTGACATGGATGATTCTAGTTCCATGGTGAACTTGATATTGGGGTGGATTTGATTAATTTTAGAAAGTAATAGTTCAGCTGAATTGAACTTACTTAAAATGAAATCTAAACAGTCGTCAGCATAGCGAAATCAATAGAGTATTTCAGGATTTTTCATAATCTGTGTGGATTCTAAATGATCCATAAATACATCAGCTCATAGAGGGGAGAGACAGGCTATCCATGGCTAAGCCGTCAGGTTGTCTATATTATGTGTTATTAAAAACAAAGAAATCTTGGTCTAAACAAAGTTGTAATAGTTGAATAATGGAGTTTGTAGTAGACAAGGTGATGGAAATTGGTTCTTAGAAGTGACTGAACCAGATAAATTGTTTCTTGTTTGGGAACAGAGCTAAATAGATTGCTAACATCAAATGAGAGCAAAGTAATGTTGGGGTGAAGATTGATCTGTTGTAGGATATTGACTAGATGAGTAGTATTTTTGACTGAGAATCGAGGGGTAAAGTTCGTGATGTTGTTAATAAGATTCAATATGAATTTTGCTAAGATGGAAACTGGAGTGTTTAGGAAACTAACAACTGGACGAATAGCTTGGAAGTTTGTAATATGGTGCAAAATGTTCTGAGAAGAAATCTGTAAAATATTTGATGTTTTTTTTTTAATTTATTTATAAACTTCATCAGTTCACATTCATAGATCACAAGACAGTTACCTTTGTCAGCTTTGCTGATAGTTAGATTGTTGGATTTGATTTTAGTTTTGATGGATTTAAGGGTATTTATGATCCTAACTATTAACTATTTATCATATTATCGTCCTAATATGTCAATATTGTCATTTTTATCAGTTGTTATTAACAGGTCCTCAAAGACACTTTGTCTCATGACCATGTAAGCTATGTAAATGATACGTCTCTATGTTACCAATTTCAACGGTAACTTGAACATATTAATTTGTATAATAGATAATGTAACAAAACTTTAAATTAACAACATTTAACGGGTTTTTACCCATATATTTTAGTTGCTCATAGCATGTGTACTTTGTAAGTATTAACCACATTTTGCATTAACCTTAGTCAACCTTTTAAATTTTACGTTCTTTTTAAATCAAATATATACTTTCAGGTTACACTGATGATGGAATTTGAAAACGTTCTGTAATGTAATTGTGATATATCCTGTTTGGGTATTTGATTATATACCTTTTATAAAGTATTTGAAATAAAAAAAATTTTAAAATTAGAATGTAAGATTAAATAAATGGAATAAGACTAAATACAACCTTCTGGGAAGGACCCGATTGCAGAAGATCAGTTGGTCACCCAAAAACAAGGTGAAAGGAATCAGTAATAAGTGATCTACATAAGATGGGGGTGCACAATGGGAGATTGATGCACAAGACCGACAAAATTGAAGAAAAATAATAAACGCCGCCAAGACTCACTTAGAGTTGTAGAGCCAAGAAAGAAGAAGGAAGCAGCTACAGTTATATCAGTTACAGTGAAAAAATTATATAACTGTAGACCTATAAATAGGTAAACCTAGGAAATGTGGCCTCCTGAAAGGAATTATTATGCTCTCTTAATATTAAATAATATTCAGACGTGATAATGATCAATTGCTATATATAAACCTAATATTTGTTTAATTTTAAATAAATCAAGTCAGTGGTTTCTGTGCTAATTAACTACAAACGAATTAGGCGCTGTAAAATAATAACGGAATCGTCAAAAAGCAAATATAATAATGGTCTTTCGCTCTGTGAATCGTAAAATTAACAAATGAAAATTTTCATTACTTTCACTTTATAGGACCATCAAAGCGAAATATTTTCTTTGAAATGTATATTGGTATGTTTCATCAGCGATATTACCTTTCAGTCCACGTCTGAAATGGCGTATAAATTCTAGAGGAGGCTGTATTAGAGTTTTAATACATTTGAGAGGTAATTCTATTCTGAAGTGTTTTATTCATTCAATAAAAATGGTTAAGTTTTAGAAATTTTAAAATTACTTTTTGATTATTTCTTAAAAAAATATTCGTCATAAGATCTTTTTATTTTAATTTTGTTTTCTCTAACAAAAGTTAATCCCCAATTTTTTACATCAAAGTAGTGTACTTTATTATGATGCAAGTGATTTAAAATAATAGGAGGTGATAGAATAGTGGATGGCAATTTGAAAAATCAAAGAATGGAAAAGAAAAGTATTTTTGAAGTGTGCACACTTGCACATCCATCTTCAGACGTATTCTACAATAGAACAATAATGTAAATAACTAACTTAAAGTTTACTTCACTAACGTTAAGTTTTTGAAGTATCACTACTAGGAGAGGCCTTATTTTTGTAGAAAAATACAGAAGTTTTCCTTTAAGCTTGAAGCATGTTTAAAATTTCCTTAATTATTCTATAAAATGACTTTCACGCCACCTATGTATATATACTACACTAGATGACTTAAAAATAATCCATAAGCAACGAGCGATTTGTCATGTCTGTTCGCAACAATGAAATAGCTCACAGTAAGTTCCTTGCCCTTATTATCTTTCGTTAGTTAAATAGAAACCCTTCCTTTTAACAAAGAAGTTAGTTCCTATTGTCGAACAATCCAGCTTATTTTCTAAGAAAAGCTGAGATGTGGCTCTTCGATAAAATAATCCTTTCTGTCTGGAGAAAGTAATAAATTTATAGAAAACAAGACCACACCGGACTTTTTTCGTCCAATTAAGTACAATTTTCGCTTGTCACTCTTCGCTTTTGCTTCGGCAAATACTGCCACTCTTTTTTATACCTAGCTGGTCTAAATATCAAAAATAGGAATTCATTTTGCATGCGGTTATCTCCATCAAACGGCGGTAACTGTAATTTCAATTCACCATTATCTATCTATCTCCATACACTGCTTCCTACAGTAAAATTTCTCTCTTGTCGACAGACGTCCTCCAATTCGATGACGCTGAGTCAATTCTGTTTACCGTTTTCTCCATCCATTCAGTTTAGTCTATTCTATCACAGTCCAGTCTAGTGTGAGGATTGACTTGATGTATTACCTGTACCTTCATTAATTTGATGATTGATGTGCTGGTTGAATCCACCGTAATTCGTTACCTTACTTAAATCATCTATGCTGCTTGAGACGTCTTATTACACCTGTTGCGGGTGCAACCTGTCCAGTGCCTTTATCGACGACCGTTCTATGAAAGAAAGTTTTATCTTTAACTATCTGCCGCCAACTGTAAGTATAATATCAATTCTTCAATTCTGAGTAGCCGATATTTTTATGGTTCAACGATCATTTTTTCTCCGGTGCTAACTAAATCGTTAGGAATTGATTTATGACTCCAGTTCACTGCCTTTAATTTATTTATGGCTTGTTTATTTTGAATCCAACCGAACGAACTAATAATAGCATATACGATGTATGATCAGATTTGTTTCATATGTAGTTTATACTTATTATAGATTTTACACACATATTTTAGGTGATCACAATCAAACATTTAAGTAACTTCATGTTTACGTATTCTCAAGGCGTAAAAATCTTTCATTTGTTTTATTTCAAGTTGTATCATATTATATAGACGTAGATACAACTACAACATTCCTTACCTTTTTCTTATTCTTGAGGATACTAAATCACTTACAATTATTTTTAGAAATTATTATTCATTGTATTTAATAATAACTTGTGCAGTAACTGCATTATCATCATCATAAGTGGCTCGATAATCCGTTGTGGATCTTGGCCTTCTAACAAAAATTCGCCACTCCTGTCAGTTCCTGGCAACTTCTCTCCATCTTCTAACCTTTGAAATCTGTTATGTCTTCTTTCACATCATCAATCCATCTCATTCGTGGGCATCCTCTGCTTCTTGTGCTCTCTGGTTTTGAAAATGTTATTCTCGTCGTGTATTCGTGATCTAATATCCTAGCAATATGTCCAGCCCATCTAAGTGTCTGCACTTTAACGAATTTCACATCTGGATCGGTGTATAACCCGATATAGTTCAAAGTTGTATCTTTGACGTAATAGCCCAATACCAAGAAGTCTTTCATTCCCATCTAACAATATTTTTGACCCCACTACCTTTTCAAAGTCTATAAAACAAGCGTTACATGCTTCGTACGTAAGTTTATCTTTTAAACCCTATAATGTCTTTTATAAAATGTTTTTTAGTTAATACTTAGTATCATGACAATTAAGCCTAAGAATATCTACTAAAAAATATGTATTAAGGTTCAAGAGCTAAACTCTAACTATATATATATATATATATATATATATATATATTATATATATATATTATATTATATATATATATATATTATATTGATATAAGTTGTATTTTATTAATTTTATTTTTTATTTATAATAAATGTAATTTTTATAATATGTGGTTCGTTGTTTAATTTAATATACCTCGGCTAGCATGTTCTGTTCTAAGCAATCTGTCACTGTGTGACGTCGACTCTGTAGTCTCCTGGTAGAGTTCAAAAAAAAATTAAACCAAAATTTACTTTAGACCTTTGATAAATTAACCCAAATGAAGCACGTTATTTATTAATATTGAACAAATTTAATATAAACAATAAAATTCGTCTGCAACTTCGGTTGCCTTTAAAAATTTACAAAAATAGGAATCGTTTAAGTCTTAACGTGGTTTAGTGACGTGACAATAAAAATGTATTACAAAATGTGGAGACTCTCTACAAGTACCTAAAAACTAAATAAATATTGCAACTTTATAAAGTGTTTAAATGAACTATAAAGAAAAAGAAAATGAACACTTTATTCCGCTGATACTCAAATATAATCAAAATTTCAAATGATCCCCAAAATTATTGTCCAACCTCACTTTAATAACAGTTCTGATTTCTTTAAAGAGAAACTAACTACTCGCAAAATAATCGGGTGAAACTGGAATATCAATCCTCTCTTCGGAAGTTAAGGTACGTACTATTCTATTTTTAATTTAATGATCATTAATATTTTCAATTTTTAAGGCCTATCGCAATTATGTTAATTCATGAATTTTAATTTTCTCAATTTAAATGACATTTCTATACTCCAATATAATTTATAAGTGAAATTGTTTCTCTTACTCTCTGGAACAAATTTCTGGATATCTCTGCTGTGGAAACTGTGGAAAAACTAAATTCTAATTAGACGAGTTAAAAAACACTCCCGACCTATTCCACAGTTTCAGGGCTCTCCTTCGTCCAAAAAAAAACCTCGTCGGCGTCCTCTCCAAAAACCAATTCCCATTATTATCCGTTGCTAACAGCAACCAACGTTCTTTTTTTTTCTGTCTTCTATTTAAATATTTTAAACCATAAAACTGTCCTGTTTGACATATTTGTCAAGCCACATTACTTTCTCATTAATCACTTTAATCACATATAATTTGGGAATTTACAAAAAAAAATGTTTAAATATAAAACTTATTCTATTACAATACTAATTTATTCTTTTCATCTCCACATCATTCTAATTTTCTTATTTAACAAAAACCCCTATTAATTTAGCTCCCACAGACTGTCAAATAAACTGTCAAGCAGTTTATTTTCTGTATGTTTATTAAAAATTTCTATGTTTAAATATTTTTTTAAAATTCTTCTTTTTTTGTTCTTTTTAAGGTTTAGACGATTCATCCTATACACTATTCAACTATACTATTCAGAAATTATTAACACTTATACCAGGGTAAGTCAAAATTAATTTATTTAACATTTACTAATCTTTTTCTCTTTTTATTTCAGAGTCGAACCCACATTGTGATGGCTTCATGAAATTCATAAACAATAACAAACTCATATAAAAAATCCATTTAAGTTGTATATTTTTTTAACATATTGAAATCATTTCAATATATATATATATATATATATATCTATATATATATATATATAATATATATTAAGATGAAAATTGCTGACACTTCTTTATAATTGCATCAGATCTCATTAGCCTCTATACTTCTTAACTTACAGCGACAGAAAACTGCCACCCTCGTCGAAAATCTTAAAGCCCCAGTTTTTGTATTAAAACGCTCTGTGTCATCTAGTAATTAATAATTCATGGCGTGTCACTTATTTCTCCAGGCATAAACGACTCTAGAATATTCATAAATCAACATGCTAAACATTAGAGAAAGCTGTTTGCTCCTGTCTGTTAATGTGTTTTAGTAACATTGTTTTCCTCGTTTCTTTGATCATTATAAATAAAGTTAAACTGGGTCACCAACAAAATGAATATTTAAATATTATATACATTGGATTTAAAATTCAATTATAAATTTATAGTTCTAAAGGCTACCTTATAAATTTTGTAATTGAGCAAGTCAATAAAATGTAACGTCTACCGAGAGTAATTGTTTGTTTTCAATTAAAAAAAGTAAACGAAACGGAGTATTCGGATATTTCAGCAGCTTGGAAGAGTAAGGGCGATCTCGCAAAGTGGACGTTTCAAAAACAGTCTCATGTTTCTCACAAATTTTTAAAGAATGCTTGTGTATATTATAAAATGCTAAAATGCTTTTTCCGCCCTTCATATTCCTAAAATTCTGTTAGAAATAATATACCAATCCATTCAAGTCAGAAACTGAACTACATAATCGTCTAACTTGAAGAGCAAGGGCGAACCCACAGGTTTTCATTGCGTTTTCGTTCAATGATCGCTCTTTCTCCTCTGTAACTGTATCAACGCGCCGGTGTTTTTGTAGTTGGTGAGAGATAGTCTCAGATATATGCGTTGTTCTTGAGTTTTTGTAGTTTTTATTACTCGTATTTCAAGAAAAAACCGACGTTACATTAGCCTTAAAGTTGTTTTGTTTTTTCTGATTTATTTTCAAAATGAAACGCCGAGAACACGACAAGGCGGAAGCAAAAGAAAACGAAACAATGGCTTGTTAACGGTGTAAAACCAAACGAAACTGTGGAGAAGCGCACGTTTCAAGAAATACAAAGAAAACTATATCTGCACGCACAATCGGACTGCCATCTAAGTGTCGTAAAATGTGTTTTCAAAAGTTGGGCATAAACAATATCAATAAGATTTTCAATAAATTTTGGTAAATCGGAAACCACGATAATCAAAACCAATACCTTTCAAAAGTGGTAAGTTGGAATGATTGTAGAAAGTCTTTAATTACTGACAGAGCTAGTAGAAAGATTCGGACCATAGAATATACTGTTTCAATATATGGAGATAGAAAATGTGTTTGTTGTCAGGCTTTTATTAGCTTCCATGGCATAAGCGAAAAAAGAGTTCGCATTGTTTTAGACAAGCAGACCACCACAGAAACTATGCTGGGTGATAACAGAGGGAAGCCAAGTCCAGGAAATAAAATGGTTGGATATAGAAAGCAGTTGGTCACAGATGGCTGATCTATTAACGAATTATTCAAAAGGGCAGTAAATAAAATCAGAATCGCCCTAATGATTTCCAATTTTCGATAGGAGAGGCACTCAAAGAAGAGTGATAAGAGGCTCTCGTCAAAGTATTAATAAGAGCATTTAAGGGCCGAAGCACATTGAAAAAATATACTCCAAAAAACCTATTAAAAGAGGAATAAAGACATGGGTTAGATTCGACTCTTATACAGGTTATACATATGGTATAAATATTTACAGTGAAAAAGAAATCCAAAAATTTGAAGGTGCCTTAGAGGAAAGAGTTGTGCACACACTTTCAAGTACGATAAAAGATGATGATGATGATAATGTCGTTTTAGCTTTCGACAGATTTCTCACTACCGTAAAACTACTTCATGAAACCAAGGTTCCAGCTATTGGGACTGCCATAAAGATCAGAAAAAATATGCCTGTTCTCAATAATATCAATAATAACTTAGTCAGAGGAGAGTCACAGTTCGTTTGCACCAACGCAGGAATAATTGGAACGAAATAGCAAGACACTAAGGAAGCATTGTTATTGAGTAATTGCCACACAGGTGCTAAAAACGTAAAGGACTTATTGGAACAAAGCAGACGTCTCTTGCTCAGAAGGTAATTTACAAGCTGCTGTGTGGGTTAGAGTTGACTTAGATAGAATATCTAAGTCTTTCTAAAAAAAAAAGTCTTTTTTAGACTCACAACGGTACTCGCTCTCAATTGTTGGATTACTTGCAACTAACTGAATTGCAAGACAATTCCATTCAAGGATTTTTTACTGACAGTAGATGAAGATTTTAGTAAGCGAAGGAAGAAGCTCTACCAAAGTATTCGTTTTCATGTTCCAAAATTATCTGTAAGAAGACATTTAAAGAGATACGAAGAATATGATAATTATGTGGGCTCATTTACCAATCATAGAAAAATCTCATCGTCGTTATACAGTTGTGTTCTACCAAGGAAAAAAGAAACAAGAACACAAATGATATGTCAAATATGTCAGGTAAAAAAATGCTTTACTTTTTATCATTTAAAAAAAATGTTTTGTTACTTATACTGTGAATTATTATTGGTTAAATTCAAAAGAAAATTGGTTGTAAGGTTTTTATTTCATATAATAAAAGGTTGAAACCCATTGAAAAATTTCGATACCATTGGGATATATCGTCCCACTAAAAAAACCATTGGAAAAATATATCCCATAATAAAAGGACACCAAAATTAATTAAAAAAAAAATTTAATATGATCAATCACCTCCGTAGAACCGCATTAATATGGCCAAATGATAAATATTTGTTTTTGGTGAGCAGAAAAAAAAAATGGCGTCGAAAGGGTTAATGTTAAACAAACGCACTTGCCACGAGTCGTCTATTTGATATTAAAAATATATTATATCTCGTTTTAAACATCGATATGAATTATTTATAGATTTATATTACTACTACTAACAGATTTTTTTTTATTTTTTCCTAATTTATACAATAAAATAAACTTAATTGAACGTTAATTAACGCACCAGTTGTTAAAACTGGTGCCTTGATTAACTTTTCCTCCTGGAATGTTTATTTTGTCAAATTATTGAATGGAAATTACCATGTAATTTAATGTAATCAGTGTTTCCCACGCACCGGAAACATTATGAGAAGGGTAAAGGATAGCAAATGTTGTTTTAGGAGACATAATACTAAGATATTTGAAGACGTATATATTTTGTGTAGGATTATTTGAACACGGAAATCTTCCTCTTAAAGTAAATACATTGTCTGTATTGTCTGAAACGTGCTCAAACATAAATAATAACTACCGTCTTAGAGGATATGTTTATAGGTTTAGTTATAAAGCCAGAATTACAGTCGCAGCTTAGAGAGTTCTGTACAGGTCCGTATTCCCAGTAGTCTAATATATTACAGCCATATATTGAATAACTTATTGATGTAATAAACAAATTTTAGAATAATAAACGTAAAAAATATCATTCAAGTAGGTGATTTAAATATAGACCTTGACGCCAACATTAAGGATGTAAAACACAGACCACTAATAACTAGACATTTCACGCAGGTAGCTCAAGGTCAAACTAAACTAAATGTCATTTGTAGTACCAATACAAATCTTTTGATACCTGGTGTTTAGGTTTAGAACCAAACTAAAAATTATAATTATCAATCGCCAATTGTCAGTAACTGTAGTTGATTAGCGTCTATATAATCAGATTTCATATGGTTATTATTCGTCTAAATTGTTTGATTTGATGGTTATTATTGAAAAGAATAGATGAGGTACAAGAGAAGCACTTTTTACCTTAAAAGTCCTAACACAGAGATGTCTAGATGTTAACCAAGAGGTACACGCCGGCTTTATAGACTTTGAAAAGGCTTTTGACAAAGTCCTCCACAATAAACTCAAAAAAATCCTGGAGGGTAAGCACATCGACACCAAAGACATATAAATAATATTAAATCTGTAATGAAATCAGCGAGCTAATATAAAAATAGAAAACCAAACATCGGACTGAACAGAAATACGTAGAGGAGTATGACAGGGTTGTATATTGTCACCGCTCTTGTGTATTATCTACAGCGAACAAATATGCCAAGAAGCTCTCTCACATGTAAACGAAGGGATAAAAGTCAATGGAGAAGTTATCAATAACATTCGATATGCTGACAATACTGTGATAATGGCAAGAACAGCGGAAGATCTACAACATTTAGTTGAAAGTATGAATGAGATATGTAATAATTACAGCATAAGGTGGAACGTCAAAAAACCAAATATATGACCTTCAGTAAGAATATAAATACTTGTGAACCCTCATCAACGAAAGAGGTGACCAAAATCACGAGATAAAAAGACGTATTGAAATTGCCAGGTCTACCTTTATAAAAATGAAAAAAATTATTTTGTAATCGTGATATTAGTATTCATCTACCAACTAGAATATTAAAATGCTATGTATTCAGTACTTTGATTTACGGTGTTGAGATATGGACTCTTTGTAAAAGAATAGATTTACGAGAGTGATAAGGGCATTTTCGAGATAGGGGTAAGGGGATTAAGGACTTCTATGTATAGGGTCTGTAAAGCAGAAGAGCGTTATGTGAAGTTATGGAAAACGCTGTCACCAAATGAAATACACAATAGATCCTCATGGGATGCTAACCCTGCGAGCGGCTGCAAGGAATACTGGTCACACTGGTCTGGAGGGCTGGCTCGTCTTCGTGGATTTACGAGAAGATAAGGGATTTCGGGATAGGGGTAAGGACTCCTAGGTCTCAGGTCCTGTAAAGAGCAGAGGTTATGGGCTTACTTTGAAGCCGGAGATATGCATACGCAGAAATCTCGTGTTCTCCTAGTCTCTAGAGAGTCGGACGAAAGGAACATAAAAAAAACTAATTTAGAGTCAACAATATATTGAATCTACCCTGAAGTTACAAATACAATCGTTAACACTTTATTCTGCGCGTCGGGAGATGATGAAGCAAGATAGTGAAGAGTTGACAGTTGTACTAATATAATTACACAGGTTAGTATAATGAAATCTGTTACCTTATGTGTATATTAGGGCTTTCAACCACGACACGTTCAGTCTTCTGGAACTCGGTCAGTTGAGGGTTGCGAACTTTCGAGCTGCCACAATAACCGGACTACACGCGATACTATGCCAGATGATACGCGGACCCCGGAGAATCACCGACTGTCTCGTACTGATCGCGTACGGGACGCTATCGCGTCCGATCCACGGTGGCCGCTATTACTGACTGCCCATTACTAGCTACTCGTACCCGACGCTACCGCGTCGAGAGAAGCCGGGGCGGCAATTGATGCCTGGACGCCGCGCCGTCTCACTACTACTGACTGACTACTGACTACCGACTACCCGGCGTCCGTCGTTTCTTCTTGTTTTATTGTGGTCGTACTTTCAACGCCGGTTCTAGTACCAAGGTCGTAGTTTCGCTGAGTTGCAATTTTGGCGTTATTGCTTCTATTTGGGTCCACGGGTGTTGTTATTTTTTTTACAACAATAGTTTCGTGCTTTTTATACGTTTTAAACAATTATCAAACAATGCCATAACTAGGTCAATTTCTTTGTGTGATTTAAAATGCAAATTTTACTGTAATAATTATCCCTTATTTGATTTGGAATATATAATAATTATCTCGAATAATTATTATCTTTTTCTATGCTACTTCCTTTATTCCAACTTCTCACTCACTTGCTACGCTCACATTACATCTTAAATAGAGGAATGTTAAAATTTGAGATGTGGTACTACCTCCGTATACAAAAAATAAGTTGAGTGGATAAAACTACAAATGAAGGAGGTAATACGCAGAATAAATAACGATCCAGAAGTTATACTGAATATAAAAAAGAGAAAACTTGAATACTTAGGCCACCTGATAAGAAGACAAAATTGGAAACAGAAATGACAGAGGAGATCGATTGATTTAATTTTGCCAAAGTGGATAACGCCAAATTCGTAATAACAAATACCTTTTTCAAATTACCTCCTCGACGGTTATATACATGGACATCTCCACAACATAGCAAAGAAAAAAATAGTGAGAAATCAAATAGACTACATTATGATAGCAAGGAGGTATCGTAATGCTGTTAAATGTACTAAGACGTACCCAGGAGTTTGATATAGGCTCGGATCATAATCCGGTAGTTACTGTAATAAAGGCGAGACCAAAAAAGATTAGAAGACCACACAGAAAGGCACTTGATTTAAATAAACTTAGAAACAAAAATATACGACAAGAAACAGGAGAAGAAATAAATGATAACCTCCGTTCAGTGCAGCAACAAATTAACGATACAAATAACGTTAACCAAAAATTAAAGTACATAAATACAGCTATACAAACAGCAGGAAAGAAACATCTTACAAAAACAACAACAAAGAATAAGGGGTGGATGACACAAGATATACTAGACTTGATGGAACAAAGAAGAAAGACGAAGAATTACCCAGACAAATACGAAGAAATTAATAAACACATAAAAAAGAGAATAAAAGAAGCCAAAGGGGAGTTGATTTAAGAACAGTGTAAGGAAATGGAAAAAAACCTCAAATTAGTTTTTAAATTACAAATCACCTACCTCAGTGGTATGCCACAGGCACTTTGAAGATAAGTTTGCTTCTACATGAAGTCATAGCGTGTACCATAATGCAATTCGGGAGAACAAATAGCTGATTGATTTTAGATTCCTTTTCCAATATATATCCCAGAAGTATTTCAATGTTGTGTGCGGAAGCAAATGTAACAGAAAGTAAGTAACCCTGATATGTAATTAAACAAAATTATTTTACTTGAAGTGAATCATGGTATAAAATATTATATTAAACTTTTTGTTTTAGTTAAAAGTTCTTCAACAAGTAGAGCTGCACAATCCACACACATGCTCAATCATTTAAGATACCCAATTGTAGTAAGTATTGGAAAGATAACAAATTTAATAATTTTACAATTGGCTACTATTTTGATGAAACTTTTTAGTTACAGTTTAGATTTAGTTTAGTTACAGATAAGAGTAAGGATTTAAAAGGTAATTGTAATTAAAATTTTATATTTTGTATTGTCATCAGCAGATTTGTAAACATTCTCTAATATGATTAATAATAAAATTAACAGTTTGCTTAACCTTAGAGGAAAGGATGCAAATATGGGCTACCCATTTTGTATTTCTTTGTAAAAAAAGAATAACAATTCTATTTCAATTCCAAAGGTACGTAAGAATACCTATATTTAGTTTACTTATAACCTGCCCAAAGTTCAAATTGATTAAAAAATATTATAACTGTTTAAAACGTACAAATTAATGAAAAATTGTACTTTTGCGTCGTTTGAATAATGATCCTAAATATGGGCTACCCCGAAAAATATGTCTTAAATTTTGTGTGAAATGAGATAAATGCTTGAAAAATATATTTTAATATCTAAAATACAAACAATATATCAAATAACCCATAGACAATGACGTGTGTGTTTCTTTTTTTACTGGGAGAAAATCTATTTGCAAAAGTCACACACATATTCTTCTTTTTCGGCCCTAGCGCACTTGTTATGTGCCCATAAATGGCACATGAAGCACTTGACCCATATTTCACCAAGATTATCCTCTGAAAAAAGTGCTTCGCAAATCATACACGTTACGTCACCTGCGTCTTGTGTAGGCTGTGTAGAAGGAAACTCATTGTAATCGCTCTCATCATCTGCATGCACATATTCCACTTCATCCTCGCTACTAGAACCCGATTTCTTTTTTTGGTTCTTTGTGACTTTGATAACCTGCTTACGTTTTTCCTTTTTTTATTTCTTTTCCTTTTCTTTTTTCTTTGCCTTTTCCTACTTCGTTTTGCTTCCCTTTGTCTTTGTTGAGAAATTGGATCAGTTCATTTTTGTAAGGTTGGCTTACTTGGCTTACGCCCACGATTGGAGGTTTTTTTTCTTCAATAATGGCACAGGAGAAATTATCATATGGTGTTGTCAGAGATGTTCTTGAAGACCCAGATGTGGAAGGAATTCATGGATGGGCTTATTCTCAAAATAATTCTCTTTTTACACCAAGCTCTGCACAAGGTCTTCCGGAAGGCGTGGCAGACTTTCTGTAAAAAGCTTGTTGTGGGAATAGTGACAAGCTGTGAACTAGTTGCAGAAATAGTATTAAACTGTGTGTTACTTGTAGGAATAGTTTCAAGCTGTTTATTAGGTCCAGATGGAAGAGTGGAAGAAATAAGATGATAAATTATTGTGGCTGGAACGACAATCTGGCGTGCTCTCAAAATTGATAGAGTTATCGTCAGAATTTGTAGGTTCATTTGAATTGACAGCAGCGGTTGAAACGACGATCACCTTATCATCCCCATCACTCGCATCATCAGGTGCGGCTGTCACAGTATTTTCTGCTTCAATTTCAGCTGCCATTAAATCGACATCTGTAAATATGTTTTTATTCAAGGGATAAATCCCCGTAGCTCTAAATCCATTAACGGCAATCTCTCCAGTTTGGCATTTCAAATAAGCTCTCCCAAAGAGCTCTGACACATCAAATGCACTTAGTGGACGATTATTGTGGTGCAACCAGACCCGGATCTCTTCACTGTAGTAAGCCTTAAGAACACCCATGTAAGTTTTGTCCAATGGCTGGAGTTTGTGCGTGCAATGGGGAGGCAAGACAATTATAGTGACATGATTATCTCTAGCTAAATATATGACATCTATATTACGTGTATGGCTGTAATGACCATCCATAATAAGCAGTATTGGTGATTTTTTTGTGGGTTTCACTGTGTCAATGAAATGTTGAACTGTATGAATGTACTGCCATGATGGAACCTGGAGGAGCTCCTTTGATCAGTTGCTTGTTAATATTTTTACGTGGGAATATCATCATTGGTGGGATGAATTGGCCAGCAGCGCTCATCGACGTCACGACGGTTATCAGAGAGCCCCTTTCAGCAGAAGTTAATGATGCAATTTGTCGTTTCCCTTTTCAGCCTACTACCTGTGCAATCTTGTTTTGTACAACCGTAAGACCTGTCTCGTCCACATTGAAGATACATTCAGGTGGGTTAAAATTGTTTGTCATATTCTGTTTTCAGAACATTGAAAAAGGATGCGACATTTTCTTTGTTAAAACCTCTTGCTCGTGAATATGATGTTCCCGTTGGTCGTCGTGCTGACAGCTGTATATAACGTTGCAGGAAAAGCCTGAGCCAGGCTCTGAGTGTTTATTTTCAAATACTGGAATTTATCAACTTACCCGAAAAAGTTTTGACACTCACACCAACCGACAAACAATTATTATAAACTGGAAAATGTCTACCACTGTGGCGCCATCGCTACGGTGATAGTTTAACTTCGCCAAATACCGTTTGTAATAGTCAAAATGTAGAGATCTGCAACAAATAGCTGTGAATCCTACCTAGCCCATATTACAAGACCAGCCCATATTTGCAGCCTTTCCTCTAACCTTGCTTAACCGGATAGTAATACTAGAGTTTTTTATAAGTTTAGTTGCCTCCGTGTCATAGATCACCTGGACCAGCTGGACCAGCTAAAAACTAGAAATAGGAGTTTACCTGCGTTCATAATCTCCTATTGATAAAATCTAACAAAGAAACATTGTGTTTAATATTCACTCAAACAGTATACTTAGTAAAAAAACACAGAAGTTAAAACACTTCACAATTGTGTATTTTGGTATAAAAACATACTAAGTCTTTCACTTACAGTATACTAAGTCTACAAAGCATACAGTATACTAAGTCTTTCACGCAGTAAAACCACTACACGAAGGTTAATATAATGAATAGATTTTGTTAGTATTGAATAAAGAAATTACATTTACTTTTAGATGTTTCCCTCAAGAATATCACACCGCTTAAAATATTGCAGCAGTGTAAGATATCAAGAAGTACAATTACCACTAAGAAAAAATGATATGAAGCATTTAAAACAACTGCACCATAAATATTCTTTGGAAAGAAATAGTAAAAAGTCTTTTAAACGCAGACTGTTTAAAGCTAAACAGTTTTATAAAGAGAATAACTTTGTTGGTTGATCTTCAGAACATTAATAGAATGGCAGCTATGCTCATTCAAATTCAGTATAGAGAGAGCTGTAAAGCAAAAAGAGCTAAGACGATTTACTCTTAATGAGAAATGTTTAACTTTGTCTTTATAAAAACCAAGTGCTCGTTCATATAGTATTCTTTCCAATCTATGTATCTTACCCAGTAAGTCAGCATTAAACAAACTTCTGGCTCAAACTATTGGGGCATCAGGAATTAATAAGTTAATGTTTGAGTCACTAAAAGTAACAATATCAAAAATGGAAGGAATTGATAAGAATATAGCTATATTTGATGAAATGGTGATTATGCCAAGTCTTTGTTACAATGAGCATAGTAGGTGTATAGATGGTTTTGCAGACATGGGAGATGACAGAGATCATCAGAGATATATAACAGATCATATTCTAGTTTTTATGGTAAGAGGTCTACGAAAACACTTGGAAATTATCTATTTCATATAAGTTTTGCAGCAGAAGTGTGCAAAAATCCCTCAAATTAAAAACGTGTTTTGAAATCAACATTGATTGAAATCAATTTAGCATCTTCCAAAATACCTAACATATTTTCTTTATTTGAGTTTCATCTTCGATATGGTCTTCTTTTTTTGGGTTCTAGAACAGCTGCCACAATCTGATGTTGTTTTCAAATTTCAAAAAAAGAGCAATATAGATTAGAAAGTGTTTGCTTAATTCGTAAACACCTACATGTTCCAGCAAGACCTAATCAAGACTACGCCACCAAAAATTCAACCTTTGATTTGTATTTACTGAATCCGTTCCACTGAGTTAGTTAAGAAATCTATATTATATTTAGCAAAAAAGTTGTACGACCATCTCCTTTGCAACTTATATCTTCAACTTCTTTTCTTAACTTCCGTAAAAGGACAAAAACCTATCTATCTGAAAGACCGTGTTATTCAGTAGAAGAGTTTCTGAACGAATAGCTTTATATTGTTCTGAAGCTATTTTCCTGTGGCATTTTAAAGTAATTACTATTTAAATGGGAATAGCCACCGTTTATTGACGTTTCAATTTCCACTTCGGGAATCGTTCTCAAAATACCAAAATTTGTGAATTAAAAAAAAAACAAAATTTAAAGGTAACTAAAGTATTTGTATAAATATATATTTCAGTATCACATGCAGCAACTTTAGCTATGCAATTTGCAATTTATTTAAATTTTGCAATATATTGTGTATTTTATTGTCTTTTATTTTGTGATATTGACGATTTATGTAACTTCAGTAAATTTTAAATTGTTGCTATTTTTCTGACTTTTTGTAAGCTTTGTCCACAAAATTTTCCAATTTTCAGTGGTAATAAAGCATATTTCTATTGTATTCTAAATTTATATACAAAGTTGTTTTACATGTATTAAAAAAATAAATAAATTATATTGTGTCTTATTTTTTCGTAAATGGTATTGTGTATATTTGAATTAAAAAATAATTTGCACATTTTAAAATTTCAAATGTATTTTTTTTTCAAATATACCAAATTACATTTAAATATTTTATGCTTTATTTAAATTTTCCCATCAAAATTAAATTTCGAAATTCCCGCGTGATTTCCGGCTTGAATTAGTTCCGATACAAATCTCTTGGAGAAAGCTGAATTTCATATCTAACTAAAGTATTGTCGTGAAGCATCTAGAGATAGGTGATTTGTGATGTAAAAGATCTGAGAAATTTATGTACAGTTAATGGTCTGAAATATGAGAATCAGCTTTCAACAAGATTTAGTTTTAAGTACTGCATCATGTCTGTATAATATAATCACTAGAGCTCGAGAAATATGCAAAATATAAGTTAATATTAAGTGCATATTTGCATATTTTGGATAAATTGTATAAGTGCATATCAGTTTATTAAAAGTGCTTATTTTCAGGTATACCACAATATAGACAAGTGTCTGAGAACGCAAGTATTTCAATTTAACGAGGTGGGTAAAGATATCCCTCAAAAATACCCCTTATTGGTATTAGCATAATTTGACAGTATGTTCAGTAAAACGCGACAAGTCGGTTGCCGGCATTAAATAAAATCATAAATCAATATGGTTTTTCCCAAAAGCTTCTTCTTCTTCTTTGAGTGCCTCTCCTATCGGAGATTGGATATCATTAGGGCGATTCTAATTTTATTTGCTGCTGTTTTGAATAATTCGTTAGTGGTACAGCCAAACCACTCTCTTAAATTTCTCCTCCATGACATTCTTCTAAGCCCTGGATTTCTGCGTCCTTAGATTTTTCCTTGCATTATATTTTGTAGGACTGTGTACTGTTGTCCTCTCATCAGGTGGCGTAAGTATTCAAGTTTTCTCTTTTTTATATTCATGAAAACTTCTGGATCGTTATTTATTGTGCGTATTACCTCTTCATTTGTAATTTTATCCACCCAACTTATTTTTAGTATAAGGCAAAATGCAATTGTCGTTCTGTCCGTAGTTGCAGTTAGTTCAGTTTGGTGTATTCTTTGGTTCAGTAAAGTTGTTTTTAGTTGTTTATCAAAAGTGTTTAAAAATACCAAAACAAAGTGCAACCAAATCAGTTTTTCTGAAAAAGTGCATTAATAGTTAAAACAGAGTTTAAAATCGTTGACATTGATGACATTGATGCAGTGCGGATCCAAGGGGGGTCACGGAGGTCATGACCACCCGCAAGCGAAATTAAATATCAATCAAATAGTCCTAAAAAAACCCATCAACCCTATAAGCAGAAAGTGAAGAGTTGAAATGATTTAAACTCATTTATTCTAGGGGTAAGTGTAGAATTATGCGGAAGACTTTTTACAATGCTCTTTAAAAAATTAACAATTCTGAATACAGTAATACTTCGACTAACGCTACCCCGACTTCCGTGAATTCAAAGTTGCGAGATTTTCAAATTTTGTCAATTCCTCATTTGAGTGCCAGAGAATCGTTCGATTATCGATGAGATAGAATTACCGCCCACACATTATTGCTTATTCAATATACATGACATTACATCGCACAAAATCAGCACATTTTTTTTTTTTTTTTTTTTTGGTATTTCCTATCTTTTTGTCTACGAATTGGTTGCTTGTAATTTGAAGAATAGGTATTATAATTGTTGAGACTGTGTGCTACATTTTATAATTTATCTATAATAAATATCAAAGTGAATATTTTTGCTGCATTAGCTCTGTCTGATACGTTGATGAATACAAATAAAGGAACTGGGGGCTGCTGTCCAAGGTGTTTGTGAAACTCGTTGGGTTGAAAGACATGAAGGTCATGTTTAGGTCCAGGATCAATCAATCATCAAAAAATACAACGCTCTTGAAACAATTTCTACATGCAAAGACAGTAAAATGTCAGCTGATGCATCTTTCATTAATACAAACTATTAGGAGCCCAAATTTTCTTGTATTATCTTGCACAATTCTTCCAACAAATCAATAACATCATTTTGTAAAAAATGTTGATAAATCTCACCATTCAAATTATAAGGTAATTCGCATATTCGTAAAAACTGATTAAATGTTCCAAACCATTACGTTTATTTGAAATTCATGTCGGAAATGCCTTTCTCTCTTAACACGAGGATATTCAGTATCTCAGAAATGATTTTTCTTTAAATTAAAAAGACAATAGTGTGTAAATTATAACTTCGTTTGTAAAAATATTCTATCGACGAAGTAGTGGTCAAGATTTTACATGTTTCGGATATCATTTGCAAATCTGCAGCTTAAAGGTAAATCTGCTGACAATAGATTTACACGCGTGTAAAATTGTAAGGAAGAAAATGCTTACAGTGTAGAATTTTTAATGCTGCATTTGTTTTGCTAATTCCTCACGTTGGAAATAAATGTCGTGTGCTTATTTGAGAATCATCGTCAACGCGAACCAATATTTCATCTTCCTGATCAGACGTAATGATTTTCGATCGGGCTAAGTTCCCATATTTAGGACAGAAATAAACCACTTCCGCCTATATTCCGAAAAAGATGTTTAAAGGTTCGGTGATTAGGTTGTAGCCTATTTGGGTATCTTTTTAAATATTTCTTCTCATATCCATAGTACAAAAATTATTATGCCTCGGCATTTTTTGCTTTTCTTTAATAAACCAAAATAAACTATATATTACAAAAAGCACTGATTAATCGAAACAAGACTTACTTGTAGTTATCAAAAGCATTCGTGATATCAGCTACTAGCACAATGAAAAATAGATATTTGTCAACAAGTTTACAGAAGTATATAGGAAAACAATTTTAAATTGAGTATGACCACCAGGTATAAAAGTTGGAGCAGAATAGAATACAATAGTTGTGAGGTTTACTAATCCCTACATAAAGTTGCCAGTGTCAGAGTGATGGAGATTAACAGGTAGTAACGAATGTGCAAGAAATGTAAGATGTTTATTTTATTGGTTAAATATAAAATAATTTGTGGCCGTAACAGAGGCCGATTTGTAAAAAAATGAATATTATTTTAATCAAATTCCATTTCAGATTCACTGCTTTCTTCATAATCTATAAGGAATCTTCAACTCCAATGTTAATTATTACCGGTTCCAGCATTGCATCAGTCGTATTATCCAAATTCCACATTTTATTTGCTTCCTTGTGAGCATGACTAACAGCATTTTTTCAATTTTCTGGAATTACTTTGATAAGGAAAAGGAATGTTCTAATAATTGTTGTAAGTCTTCTAATTTAAAAGTTTTGTTGTTGCGTCCGACTTCACCCTTTACTTGAGACCATACATTTTCTATCGGATTCAGATAACAGTTGGTATGGGGGTAAACATAAAATAATTACATCACGGTTTAATGCTATTTCATCAATTATATATTATTTTTGTAAGCTGCTTTATGTTGCCTTACAATAGGTAGTAATTCCTTTTTTGTCGAATTCTCCTTCTACTCAATTGCGTATTTATCCAACCATTCGATTATCTCTTCTTTTTTCCTTGCCGTTGTTGGCAATTTTTCTGCTAGTCTTGAATGGTAACTAGCATTATCCATGACTATGACAGAATTTTTTGGAATTAAATCCAACATTTGTTCAAAATATTCTTCAAAAACGTCAGCAGTCATTTCCTCGTGGTAATATTTGGTTGATTTTGAGGCAAAACTTAATAATCCACCATTGACAAAACCGTATTCGTTTCCAATATGGGTTATTGTGAGTCTGAGTCCTTTTCCAACGGGAATATTGTTTATTCCAGTAGATACACCTTCGATGAATGTCTGACGGGAACTTTTCTCATTTGTATCAACTGATAGATATGGTACAGTATGACCTTCATTTAGCCAAGTCTCGTCCAAATAAAAAATTGTTTTCCTTTCTTCTCGGTACTTTTTAATAGTTCTTAGATAATCTCGTCTACAACATACAATGTAATATTTTTCAATTAAAACGGATTTTCTTATTATTATTATTATTATTATTATATAACAAATAAGGGCAGAGGAGCGAGCTCCTATTATGCCCAAAAAGCAAAAATAAACAAAAATAAAATAGATCCTTATAAAAACTAATACTAATTATAAAGTTAAGTAGTTAAACAATTAACGAAAATTGAATTGTGACACAATAAATAAATAAATAATGCTGTCCGAGAAAAAATATCCTATCCTATAAAAAAAATAAAGTGCTGTCAAGTTTATTTTTAAACATGTTAACACTAGCTGCCGATATGGTGTTTTGATATTTTTTGTTTCTTCTATTATTTTGCCAACGAAATCCCATCTCTCTCAATAGTCCCCATAATTTCTTGTTGCTTATGATTGGTAACTCTTCGTTTTCTCTAATTAATGTTTGGATTTTGTCCATTGTTGGAAATTCTTTGTTAAAAAAAAATGAGTGGACGCTGCGTCTTATCATGTTTTTATGTATTTCTTCAATTTCCAAGGGTTTACTACCTCCACTATTCTTGGGAGATGAAACAGTTCCTCCTTTTCTTTCTTTTAGGAATCTATAAATTGTTGCTTCTCCAACTCCTGTCATATTTAAACACATGTTAACGATTTCACGAACATTACTTAAAGGGCGTTGATGTAAAAGTGCATCGTGTACATTTAATATTGTATTTTTCTCTCTTTACACTGAAGGCACCTTTAAAACTACACTTAACCGAGATAAAACCTGTTGTCGACGTCATTTTTAAATGAAAATAACAAAATATCGACACCAAAAACGTAGGTAGGTAAGACATGAACAATGTACATCTACAAACTAAATCTAAGATGCAAACAATGTCTAATTTATATTATTGGCATAAGCTGTAAAGTGGCATAAAAACTACTTAAACTATCATTAGTGAAGCCTTATCAGTAATTCCAGGTAATCGTTCAATGAAGGTATTCTTTTTGTGTTAGGCGATAACTTGTATAGAAAACAATAATCACCTTTAAATTACTGTTTACATTAATTTATTTCGTGAAACATTGTCTCGTTAATCACCCGTGTATAATTAACAATAATCGTGTGGCATATATACCGACGTTTTTTACGCACAAAAAAGGTATAGTGACATTAGTGGACACTTATTTTACAGAAGATTTTTTAAAAGATAATGAATTCTTGATGGCATCTTAAAAGATTAATTTTTTTATTTATTTCAAAACAAGTATAGGGTCACGCCTATGGTTTTTGACCTGTTGAGGATTTGTATACATAATGTGCTATCAATATGATGGAAAAGGACTATATCAACATTTTATAAAGGCAAATTGGTTTAAATCGTAGTATTTTAAAGTGCACAATCTACGGTTTCTTTTTGTACAATTACTTAAGGACCACCCTGTATAGTCAACTAGTCTTCTTTTACTAAAGTTGTGTGTAAAAATTCACTAAGACATTGAATGTTTGATGGCTTAGACTAATGGGAGTTTATAACATCATGCGCTTGGATAGCAATGCGGCAATTTTATTGTTTTTAGCCTCTGTTTTTTAGCTATATATCTCCCAAATGGTCCATGTGATGGCCGTAAATAACGAACTACTTTTTGTCTTTGCGTAATTTACTCTAGCGTAAAGTTTTAAACGGCTTTTTATTGTACTTCAGCTAAATGGTCTAATGTAGTTGAACGTTGTTCTAAGATCACGTTTTCCTTATTTCCCTGAAAATTTGGAGAGACTAAGAAAATACGACAACAGTCATGAAAGCCGTCGAATTATCGCAAGGACAACTTTTGCCTGATGTAAAAAAATATAAAATGATATGTGATAATTTAAAGAAATGCTCAGAACGACGTTTCAGCAATACATATATTATAATGCAAATATATGTGTAATTATTGGCTTAGCACAACAAGCAGCATTTATTTTATGTAGCAAACAGGAAAAATATATTTATCAACGTATTTTCCACCCATTTGTATCAAGTAATTACTAATAAAATCATAATCAGTTAACCCTTGCAGTCATGAATTATGAAAACTTAAGAAAACTTTTTTATGAGTTTTCGATTTTCTAAAGCTTTATTATGACAGCATTCATCACGTATGTACTGGGTAGTCCAATAAGCCGATCTCTTGGTTATATATCAAAAACTATTCATGTTATAACTTTAAGAGAAAAAATTCCTTGGTAACAGTGTCTAAGAGAAATCGCTGGAAATTTTTTTTGTGTGTTTTGGCTTGGACAATTGTCATTCAGCCAGTCTCAATCAAGACAAGTTTATTAATTTAGTGTGTGTGTGTGTGTGTGTGTGTGTGTGTGTGTGTGTGTGTGTGTGTGTGTGTGTGTGTGTGAGTGTGTGTGTGTGTGTGTGTGTGTGTGTTTGTGTGTGTAGAGTAATTGTCTTGATACTTAGCAAAGTCGACGTCATTCTCTTTGCTAAGAGACGCTAATTGTATCCGAACGTCTACGGTCCCTCCGGTGTGTACCGATTACACAAGGATATAAATTATTTTCATTTATTAATTTTTTTAATAAACGAAAATTTCCACAAAAAAGTGTGTAGAAATTCATTTACATCTACTATAAAATAACTGCATTTAATTTTAATTGTCATAAGTAGAGGGTACTTTATTAAATTAAAATTTGTTTTTCTTCAAAATGTTTAATGGAAATATATATTTATTGTAAATTATAATGAAACTGAATTAAAATTCGTAACAAAATGGCGCAAACTGCATGTTAATAGCTTTTATCACTCTCGAGGTATGAATAAGAACGCATAAATAAAAGTAAGTATAGTATTGACTCACCCTGTATTATAAATTAAATTAAAAAATAAGTCAGTAGGTACTTTCAAATTTTTTATAGCAGAAGAATCTTAATGTTGATACCTATTTTGGCCACTGTTATTTCATATGATTTAAAAATAGTTTTTTCGAAACTAAGTGCTGCGACAATCAATTTGACGGGGAGTTCATATTGTTTATTTATGACAGCAGTCAAAACACTGTTAAGAAGTGTTATAATTCAAATTGAAGATTGCACTTTTTTCAACAGATATTAATATTGGTAATATTAGTAATTAATTATCAGTACTAATAATTCGTGATGAGTATATCAAATACGACAAGCATGCGCGTATGAAAGCGAAACATGGACGATAACAAAAAGAGAAGTAAATAAATTGCTGGTATGGGAACGTAAAATTCTTCGAATGATATATGGGCCTTGCAGAGAGAGCGTGACAAACGAATGGAGGGGCAGATACAATAACGAGCTAGAGTCTCTATTCGGAAAAGAAAATCAAGTCAGATATATAAAGGCCAATAGACTCAGATGGGCAGGACATGTGATACGCAGTAACGACAATCGCCTGATAAACAATGTGTTCTGGGAAAGGCCAGATGGAAGGAGGTCTGTAGGGCGGCCTAGAAAAAGGTGGAAAGATGCAGTCAGAAAAGATCTAGAGAAGATGGGAATGCGACAATGGGAATTACTGGCATAGGACCGACAAAGATGGAGGGCAATAGTAAACGCGGCAAAGACTCACGAAGAGTTGTAGCGCCATTGATGATGATGATGATATCAAATGCAGAATTGTATGATATGATTGGAGTTTACTTCGAATGTCACCAAAATGCCATCAAAGATATTCTGACAGGAGACATTATGGCAAAGAAGTATTTGAAAGAAAGGCGAGAAAAGAGAAACTGGTAGTTTTCATCGTCCTTGTTTTAAACGACGTAGTAGAGATATGACCCATAGTTTATATCCCCCTAGTAAGGTAACTCCCATATAAAGTTTTGGGAGAGAGTTTCTAGCGCCAAATACGGACGGGCCGAAACTAACTTCATTTGGCGGCAAATTCAAAACGTAGATTCTGAGGTCTCTCGACTTCTTGTTATTTCGTATGAATGTCGCTGCTAGCGTACCCTGGCTGTTATTTTGGTTATAATGACCAAATACTAGACTGAATTTAATTTCAGTTGAACCTCCATAAGTGCTCCTGACGATGGGTTGAATAACCCGAAACACGTGTCGGGCAATGGTGGAGTTCCGATTAAAATGAAATGCAATCTTTTACTTTCATTTTAAACGACTTTTTCTACATAAAGAGCGAAAAAGATAGTAATTTTCAAAGGTGAATCGTAGATGCATGTCGAAGTAAAAGGATACTAAAAAGGTAAAAAGCTAAGAGCTAAGATTAATATTATTACTAAAATTAATATCAAACTCACCAGTCTTCCGGGTTGAACCGCGTCGATATCCATTTTGCCGAGCTTTCGGCATCCTCTCTGATGCCTTCCTCAGGGCTTCCGAGGTCTCAGTCTCCCGAGCCCCAGACACTACTACACTGTTCACTGATCACTACACTGTCACTACTGTAGTGATCAGTGAACAGTGTAGTAGTGTCTGGGGGCTCGGGAGACTGAGACCTCGGAGACACCCGGAAGGTGTTCGGATTTGATCCAAAATGGCAACAGCGCACCCGCGTCCTACCCCCCTCAATAGACATATAAATGAATGAATATTTAAATGTGTATTGATTTGTTTGTATTGTATTGCTTTTCTTTCAGGGCGCTTATAAAATTTGTGCTATATCTAACGCGGTAGTGCTTTCGCAGTAAATTTAGGGTATTTTTAGTAATTGCATATCATACTTGTTTATATTTAAAACCTATATTTAATAATGGAGGCACTGAAGAAACAACGAGCAACGGCAAAGTCGGCTTTAACTCGAGCATATAATTGGTGTGATCAATTTTTAGATTCTCAATTAACTAGAACAGAATTAAGAGAAGAATCAATAATTAAACATTTTGAACACTACAATGATATACAAGATAACATAGAACAAGCCACTGACGATGCCGATGCTCTTGAAAATCGTGATTTTATGGAAAAACAATATTTTAAATATTTAACTTTAATACGCGAAAAGTGCAAATCTCTCGTAGAGTCAAATTTACCCAGTCTTGCTACTCAAAGGGGTGGCGGGGGTAGGACGCGGGTGCGCTGTTGCCAGTTTGGCTCAAATCCGAACAGAAGGCATCAGAGAGGATGCCGAAAGCTCGGCAAAATGGATATCGACGCGGTTCAACCGGAAGACTGCGGAGTTTGATATTAATTTTAGTAATTAATATTATTATTACTAAATAGTAATATTATTACTAAAATTAATATCTTAGCTCTAGGTTTTATTGTACTAACCGCGGAAATCTTTCCGAACAACTTATATATTTATATATATATATATATATATTATATATATATATTATATATATATATATATATATTATATATATATATATATATATATATATATATATATCTACCATAGTTATGTTAGATGACTTTTATGTTAATTTCCTTCTCTTCCCTTATAGTTAAACCCAATTACCGCAATTTTTCTCTTTGTTCATTATCTACACTATATTACGCTGGCGGCGTAACGAATAGATGTACTCCAAAGGATGAAACTATCAGCCATTCATAATTTTATTATATTCTTTGACATCCAGTCACGCTTTGATAAAAAGAAATTTCGATTATCATCATATGCAGCTGAAAGAAGTTTTTTTCTAAACTTTTTAAAACGTTTTTGAATATTATTAAATAGAATATTACCAGGACAGAATATAGGTGATTCGAATATTTCAATATTTGATATATTGGAGAAATTATATACTTGAACTAGTTTAAACAATATTACGAGACTTACCGATTGAATTTTTTTCGTCGTTTTTAGGACAGACAACAAAGGTTAATATACTTATATTTTTTTTGAGGTGCTTTGATGAATAGAAAAAGAAATATACTATAAAATTTGGCTATTTTTACACCATGGAACTGGCAACAGCTAGTTAGGCAAACACCAGGTAAATATACAGTGCACAATATGGAACTTGCAGATTTCAAAAAATAACCTAATCCTCCTTATGATGTAAAAAGAAAAAAGAATGTTAACAAAGAGCCTGTTCTACTGTTAACATGTGTTTTCCTACAAGTCCAAAGAGAACACATTGGAAAGCTCATTTATAAGACCGTTTTCATAATCAAAATATGTATGAGGTGGATTTCATAAGTTATCGAAGCCAGCAAGTAACGTTTTCAGCCCAATTAAATCAAGTCTCAATAATCTCACTACCAATCACAAAACAAAAGTACAATGACTTAATTGCACTATTGCCTTTTGTTCCGTAGGTTCTTCTTCTTCAAGTGCCCTGTCCGTTGCGAACGTTGGCTATTAACATGGCAATTTTGATCTTGTTTGCGGCGTTTTCTCCTGCCTGGCCCTCGCTTACTGTCTATTTTTCCTGGACAATCAATTGTAGCAGACGGTACTTATCGTGTCTCAATATGTGGCCTAGATATTCAAGCTTTCTTTGTTTAATTGTATTCACGATCTCTTTCTCCTTTCCGATTCTTTGGAGTACCTCTATGTTGGTGACATGTTCGGTCCAGGATATACGAAGAATGCGTCGGTACACCCCACATTTCGAATGCTTCTAGTTTCCTCGTTAGCGTCTCCGTCAGCGTCCAGGCCTCCACGCCATACAGCAAGATCGGAAAAATGTAGCATTTAACTCGACGTAGTTTTTAGTTCCGTAGGTTTGTCATGCGATTTATCAAAAGTTAACACAGCGATGTAGTCATTTTATCACGATTACCCCCAAGAAGATGAAGATGATATGGAGCCTCTCTAACAATTTTGAGGCTTGTCTATAATTTTACTTAATTATTATAACATTATAATATTTGTCTCTAATAAAATAATAGTATAGGCTGTTTAATGTGTTTGTCTTGTTTATTTCATAGAGAGCTTAACATGCAATGCCACATTATTTTAAAAAGTTGTTAGAGGTAAACAACACCATCTCTAACTACACATTAAAAAATTATTATATAGAATTATATAGAAATCGACGAAAAGAGAGCTCTTAAATTAAAAAAATAAAGCTACAGTTCATGCAAAGTAAAAGGGGAAAAAACATGAAATCACGTTCAATCAAAATTATAAAAAACAAAAAGGAGGAACTAAATGATGAAGGGTCGGATGTTAAAGAATTGTTATGATACGTTTCTAAGATCTGCCGCAGGAGAGGGCTGGGTGCACTGTAATATCTACAATCGTTGGACCCGTGAGGAGTGTATAGGAATAAAGAACAATGACTGCGACCTGTTGTACACTGCTAAATTACGACTGCAATTTTTACAATGAAAATGCCCAGATAGATTATTGTACTACCTACATAAATGATATAATGATTTTTCTTTTTTTCTATTAGAGTACAAATATTTTTATTTTCTTACTAAATATATATTTTTTCTGAAATAATGGTTACTAATTTATTTCACTTTATTTCCAACAAATACCTGCTTTTCCAAAAAAAAAAATGTCAATCATTTTACCCTACCCTAAGGGATCATTTTGCCGCACCTGGTTGATTAAAATGATAATTTTGCAAACATTTGAAATATTATTAAATAGATTTATCGTATATTCTTAAATTTTAATTGCATATACCATACTGGGAGCAGAATAATTGATGAGCCTACAAATAATTTTCCGAATTGTTTGGCCTGCAATTAAGCATTATTTAGATTTGTTTGTCTTATCGGGATCATTTTGGGCCGCTCTCCCCCATTTGTGTGATCATTGGTATTGTTTTATTGACTTTCTGTCGAATTATATGATAACCCTTTGCGCTGACCTGTCAAGTCAACGTGTCAGGACACGCAGAAGCACCGAATACTCTACAAAGATTTATGGTTGTAGAAAGCTTATTCCTTATATAATGCTTGTATATCATAGTTTATACGACATTTTGAAAAATGTATAAAAATGGAATAAAATAGTTTTCTGTTTTTAGTTTAGTGAAGTTTTATACGGTGTAATCCATTTTCTATTCATAAATTTAAAGTATAGGGTATTGCTTTCTGATAAAACTTTGAAATATGAAACTACGCAAATATTCGAGTCTTCGAGATATATGTATTGTTATGCTATTTAAATTGTATTCTATTGCTTATTTAGAAAAGATCCTGTCTATATTTATTAAATGATCTAATCTCCAATTAATTACACTAATCAGCATTAATTAATTACAATCTCAGGCTATTTAACTTGTACTATTTACCTTTGATCGTGGATTCAAAATATTTTCCAATTGGCTTCCTAATTGGGATAGGTAATATGACCTGAATAAAATACACAGAATTTCAACTGTAAGTATATGTGAGATGTCCTTTATTTTAATGAAATTTTATATAACAATCAATCCTGTAATATTTGCAATATAATACTTTAAATATATGAGAAGTTGTTTTCTATCATGGACCCAAATGTTATTTTACATTGATTTTTAATATGTGTTATAACTAAGCTCTCTTTATAATTTTTTTCTTTAAATGATCGCAAAATTAACTGTCTCTATTATTTATTCCATTTATTTAATTAATAAATGAAAAACCACACTCCTGCTCTAATGAAAATTGACTGACCTTTCGTTGTCTGCCGTTGCAATTCTATGGCCACGCCATAAAAAAAAAAAAACCTTTCTCTGCTTCTGCTCCTATTTTGGTCCAGAAAACGTACACCTTTCTCCTATCTGTCCTTGTATCTGCAACCCAACAACTCGTGTAATTCTGTGCAGCCTCCTTTTGAACCAATCTCCGCGCCTGTTTATAACTTCAAATGTTTCCGGCTTCGTCTGATATTTAATATTCTTATACCCTTTGGTTTTTCTATCTCTCTGTACCCCGTTCCTCACACTGATCGGCTTTTACACAGCAAATAAACACACCCGGTAAATTACGTCTTCGGGACTTCAAACAAACACAAACCACAAAGCTCCTTCCTTCTTGGGCGACGAAAACTGACTAACTCCTTTCCTCTCTCCTATCTCATAGCTAAAACCACTCCCTCCTTGCATTCAAAAATTGACCAATAAAAATCTTCTACCTCTGTCACGTATATTGTTACCAACCAACTCTCTCTATAAAACGTCATTCGGGTAATTCCAGAAAACAACATTCTTTAATTATTCTAGCTAAATCTATCTGCTTTACAAATATTTCTTACTAATAGCTACAAACGATACCTGTTTCTCAATTCAATGTCTTTTGTTAATAAACTTTTACCGATATAATCTTTCGGGGGGAAAAACCACCGCACATCCCGGTCTATTGTTTAAACACTTTCTATATACACTTTTATTACGGGTAAATCCATTTCACAATAACCGACTTATTTAAATTTCTTATCGATAATATTTGAAAGTCTTGTCTCTGAGGCCTAATGAACAATTCTTTGAACAACTTAAAATACATATTTTGTCTTATACAGGATGTTTGAAACTTTATATGCCCGTGTCTTTATGAAATATCAATAATCTTAATTTTTATTTAAGTAATAAAATTTGTATATCGGTTTTTATTGCTAGTGGACATTCAAAAATACAACAAATCCCCGCCTTTGTAATCGATAAAATTTATCAATCTATGCAACTAAATTTTCTCGAGACAAACTAAAACGCACTTCCTGTATGCTAACTGTACTTGTGCTACGTATTTGTGGCCACTCGGTTTTCCTTATTTATCAGCGTTTCATAGTCTCTTAAAATTTTACGCAAATCATTTTCTTTGCCTTCTCCACATATCCATTTTGTGTCTCTCCCATCAAATTCTTCGCACATATTCACCGTGTACTCCGTGTCTTTTTCAAACACCACTGTCTCCATTGTGTCCTCTTCATTTTCCTTTGTTTTTTCTTCTGTTGGGCTCGTCTCTTCTTTTGAGGAATCCCAAGTTTTGCTTTCATTTCTTGTCAAAATCTTTCCATCTTCTTCTCCTGAGCTCGTCTCATCTTTTGAGGAATCCCAGGTTTTTTTTTTCTTTGATCTTTTTCTGACCTTTTCCCCTCTTTCTTCCTTTTCCTTTCTTCGTCACCAGGTTCATTTCCACCGTTTGTTCTTTCTCTGATTCGTCCGTAATTTGTTTCTCTTGTTCCTTATCCTGTTCTTCTTCTTTTTCCTTTGTTATTTTCATCGTATTGGTTTTGAAGTCGATCACTACATGTTTTTCCGTTAATTCGTCAACGCCTACAATCATGTCATGTGACATATTCGGCATTATTACACATTGAAGTGCATACATATTTTTTTCAATCGTACCATTACTCGTATACCTTCATTTATTGTTGCCAATGTCCGTTTATTTGCGCCCACTAAATTCACCCTAGGTATTTTATAAATTAGACTTGTTAAATTTACTTCTTCGATTAATTTTCTGTTGACCAGTGTTATTTCAGAGCCTGTGTCTATCATAATTTTAATTGGTTTCTCATTTATAAATCCATCCACAAATTTTAAATTAACTCCATTTCTCTTTTCATTGTTTCCTGCCAGTTTAATAAATTCCTTGGGGTGACAAAAAATTCCTGTTTGTTTCTTCGTTTTTAGTGAGCGCCTTCTTGAAAACACGCCTGTTGTTCTTCTGTGTTTTCTCGCCCGTCATCTTCTCTCTCATATTCATTTTCTTCTCTTTGCATATTATTTATTTCTCTTCTGTTCTCTTTTGGTCTATCATTCCCGTATCGGTTACCGCGAGATTCCTGTTCATTCCGTGGGTTATTGTATCTGTTTCCTTGGTATGGGCGGTTATTTCTACTCTGATTTTCCCGATCCCTGTTTTCATTCCATCTCTGGGTTCTGGGTTCATAATTCTCTCTTCCTTTCGGTCTATTTTCGTATCCCCGTCTAGGTATGAATTCTCGTCTTGGATAATCTCTTCTAAAATTTTGACCTCTATCTCTATATTCTTGGTTTTCTCTTTGTCTATAATTTTCTTGCGGTCTTCTTTCTCTTCTTTCATGCCTACGTGATTCTCTCATTTGCAAAAATTGACATAAGCTGTCAATGTCCTTGTAATTTTGGAGATTTATGTGGTCTTCCAAGGTATCTTCAAAGTGTCGCGATATCAACTCTACCAATTGTTCTGATGAATAATTATATTGCAAATGTTTTGCATTATTATAGAGTTGTAATGCGTACATCGTTTCTGATACGCCCATCCTCTCATGGTATTTTCCATTTTGTAACTCTTTATTTACTTGTAGTTGCTGGATTTTTCCCCAGAAATAATTTAAGAATCTTCTCTCAAAATCTTGCCAATTGTCAAATTCTTCTTCCTTGCTGACAAACCAAAGATTTGCCTCTTCTTTGAGATGGTTTCGGATGGTTTCCTTTGCTGTTGCAAACGGTCCTATGTATGTGACTTTTTTCTTTAGGTTATTTATAAAAGGCACTGGGTGTAGTTTCCTTATATCCCCGCCAAATCGTACTTTAACGTCTTCTGTGCTATGTACGATAACTTCCTTTCTTTCTACTCCTCTTATCTCCATCTCTGCAATTTGTTTTTCATTTTGCTTAAGTTTCCTTTCCATTTCTTTCCTGACTTCTTGTAACGCCATTTCAAATTTTTCTTCTAACTGTTCCAGTTCCTTTTTCTGGACAGCCTTAATATCCTTCATTTTAGTTTCCATTTCTTCTCTCTGCATCTCTAGTTTCCTCTCTGTTTCACTAACTTTTTCTAAACAGACTTTTACTTCATTTTCATATTTGTCCAAACGCTTTTCCATTTTTCTATCATTTTCTTCTAATTTCTGTTCTATTGCTTGTCTTGTTTTCCGTTGGTTTTCTTGTATTTGTTGTGTCTGTAATTGCATCATTGCTAATAATTTTTCTATTCCCGATTCTTGTTTTTCTGTCTCCATTACTGTTGTGTCTAATACGTCTTCCTGGTCTGAATATTCTTCTTGTTCTGATTTATCTTCTTGTTTTTTGTTCTCTTTGCTCTTGTTTCTTGTGTTTGGCCTTTATTATGTTTTTATCCCCGCCAAATATAAAATTCTACTGGTCTGTTGCAACAAACGGGACTTTTCTTGTTCAAATGTAATAACTCTTGAGTACGAGTATCAAATTTCAATATCCCACAAATAAATCAAATGTTAAAATATCAAATGTCAAATCAATCAAATAAATCAAGTATGGTAAAATTATCAAATGTAAATATCACACAAATAAATCAATTATGGTAACCTCTAAATTGTCAATATCAAGAATAAATTAATTATGGTAAATTGTATCTTAAAAAAAAATTATAAATCTTCAGTGTCCTCAAATTTTACATAATATTTCACTTTATCCACGGCATATAAACTTTCAAATATCTGCTCGTCTACTCCTATCCTTTCAAATTTGCCAACTAGAAATATTTTTCAAAGCTTTACACGTTGGGGGCCATTTTGTTATGCTATTTAAATTGTATTCTATTGCTTATTTAGAAAAGATCCTGTCTATATTTATTAAATGATCTAATCTCCAATTAATTACACTAAATCAGCATTAATTAATTACAATCTCAAGCTATTTAACTTGTACTATTTACCTTTGATCGTGGATTCAAAATATTTTCCAATTGGCTTCCTAATTGGGATAGGTAATATGACCTGAATAAAATACACAGAATTTCAACTGAAGTATATGTGAGATGTCCTTTATTTTAATGAAATTTTATATAACAATCAATCCTGTAATATTTGCAATATAATACTTTAAATATATGAGAAGTTGTTTTCTATCATGGACCCAAATGTTATTTTACATTGATTTTTAATATGTGTTATAACTAAGCTCTCTTTATAATTTTTTTCTTTAAATGATCGCAAAATTAACTGTCTCTATTATTTATTCCATTTATTTAATTAATAAATGAAAAACCACACTCCTGCTCTAATGAAAATTGACTGACCTTTCGTTGTCTGCCGTTGCAATTCTATGGCCACGCCATAAAAAAAAAACCTTTCTCTGCTTCTGCTCCTATTTTGGTCCAGAAAACGTACACCTTTCTCCTATCTGTCCTTGTATCTGCAACCCAACAACTCGTGTAATTCTGTGCAGCCTCCTTTTGAACCAATCTCCGCGCCTGTTTATAACTTCAAATGTTTCCGGCTTCGTCTGATATTAATATTCTTATACCCATTGGTTTTTCTATCTCTCTGTACCCCGTTCCTCACACTGATCGGCTTTTACACAGCAAATAAACACACCCGGTAAATTACGTCTTCGGGACTTCAAACAAACACAAACCACAAAGCTCCTTCCTTCTTGGGCGACGAAAACTGACTAACTCCTTTCCTCTCTCCTATCTCATAGCTAAAACCACTCCCTCCTTGCATTCAAAAATTGACCAATAAAAATCTTCTACCTCTGTCACGTATATTGTTACCAACCAACTCTCTCTATAAAACGTCATTCGGGTAATTCCAGAAAACAACATTCTTTAATTATTCTAGCTAAATCTATCTGCTTTACAAATATTTCTTACTAATAGCTACAAACGATACCTGTTTCTCAATTCAATGTCTTTTGTTAATAAAACTTTTACCGATATAATCTTTCGGGGGGAAAAAACCACCGCACATCCCGGTCTATTGTTTAAACACTTTCTATATACACTTTTATTACGGGTAAATCCATTTCACAATAACCGACTTATTTAAATTTCTTATCGATAATATTTGAAAGTCTTGTCTCTGAGGCCTAATGAACAATTCTTTTGAACAACTTAAAATACATATTTTGTCTTATACAGGATGTTTGAAACTTTATATGCCGTGTCTTTATGAAATATCAATAATCTTAATTTTTATTTAAGTAATAAAATTTGTATATCGGTTTTTATTGCTAGTGGACATTCAAAAATACAACAGTATATTTACTGTCAACGTTATATTCCCTAAAGATTTTAGTCTAAAAATGTGCATACATGTTTGCAAAATGCATTACGAATCTGTACATTCCACAAATTGTACCATTCTTAATACAAAAATAATAGGAACGAGGAAAATTAAACACCAGGTTGGATTTACTTAATGAAATAAATATGTATAGTGCAAAACAATATATAATAAAATAGTAAAATAAAACCGACCACGACTCTCTAATTTCTCTATCCGGGTCAGTAACGAACAATGGGCTAAAAGAAACAAAGAAAAAGCTACAGTGTTTGCCAAATACCTGGAGGAAGTTTTCCAATCGCATGCTCAAAAGAACAACCCGATGCAAAAAATGCTAGAAAAGTTTTCAACAAAACCCAAACAGATCTGAATCCGAAAAAGTCCCCAGGATTCGGCTTAGCCACTGCAAGAATTCTAAAAGAATTTCCCAAAAAATGAGTGAAATATTTGGATGTCTCGCAGGCTTTTGATAAAGTCTGGCACACTGGCCTGATATACAAAATAAGACCCTCCTCTCAACTACTTTCTAATCCTCAAGTCCTATCTTTTCGACCGCTATTTCCTTGTAAAAGTAAAGCCACTATCACAGCCATATATGATGACGACACAGCAATCTTTGCGGCTGCATCAAACCCGGACATCGCGTCGCAACTGTACCAGATAAATCTCGATAAAATAAAGGTTACAAACATGGCGAATTAAAGTAAACGAAAGTAAGTTAGTACATATAATATTCACTATTCAAAAAGATACATGTCCAAACATCTCCTTAAATAACCAAGTACCTACTACAACAAAAGGATGATGTAAGATACCTAGTATGAGTTTGGACCGCAGATTAACGTGGAAGAAACACATATTCACGAAAAGAAAACAGTTGGGTCTGAAACTCAGTAAAATGTGCTGGCTAATACGGAGAATGTACGAGGAACATTGTACATTAAAGACCACGAGAACACAGTCGTAGTAGATGAAACCCACAAAAACGGTGGCTACACGAGATCAAGGCAAAAGTGGGTTGAAACTGGCATCAAATAGCACAAAACACAGAAGAGTAGAGAACTACTTCTGTAAAAGGGTTAATAAAAACATTAACAGATTTAACAGTTAGTGGTAACAATAGAAGCCACTTACACTACGGTCCATTAAGCCACGTACATGCAAGTGATTGTGATCTACAATAGCTGTTTAACGCAACGCTCACAGGATGGCACTTGCTCTACCCCCTCCTAAATTGCATACAAGTCGCTTCGATGTGTGCCACTAACCGTTGCGAGCTGACAACTAATTTCGAAAGCACGCGTAGCTGGTGTACGGTATATTGTGCAGTGCTTAAGTTATTTATATTGTAACGAATTGTAAGTATAATTTTCATTAAATAATAATGCAAAGCTTTATTTTACTGCAACTATATTCAAACACAAGATATGCGACAAGTAAATACAGCGGGTTTCTTAGACTATTCGTGCTATTTTTGATTATGTTTTGTATTCTTGTACTAGAACAGTTATCTACTGGTCAACTGTATGAGTTTATTGATGGCATTATAGATGATATGTCTGAAGTATCTGACATTGGTGGATAGCGACGCCGAAGACAATGTGTTAGTCACTTGACTTAGCAGTTCTGGTGCACCCCGTTCTTCTAATGTTTCAACACCTGATCCATCTAGTTCTTTGACACCTGGAATATCACGTAATTTCAGGCAGAGAGTGAGAAATAAAGGTTTATTAAATTTTGAGAAATCGGGATCAAATATTAACTATGACTCGGATGACTCAATTGGAGACAAGACTGTGTCTCTAAAAAGAAAACTTCAAAAAGGCGTTTTGCTTAGACGTCTGGCCTTAAAATAATTCTCCAACGCACTATAGGTGCAGGGCACTATAAGAACAAGAACTAAACAAGATTGGTGAGGAAACCAATCTGTATTCAAGGCAAAATATGCGTAATTTTTCAATTGAGAAAGTCGAACTCCAAGCTTTTTTGGAATCTTTATAATCATGAGATTTCATCAACTTCCTGGATAAAAATGTATTGGTCTTATGACCAAAATTTGGAGTGAGTGAAAAGAATCACAAACATTATAAGCGTAAAGCGCTTTTTTTTGCATTTGAACAACAATGCAAAAAAACTCAATTCAAGGTGAAAACAACTTTCATACATTGAGGCCACTTATCGACTATCCAAATAATGAACTTAAACTTTTATTTTTACCATTTAGAAAGCTTTTAATAGATGAAATCATGACAGGCTTCAAGGAGCACTCAACTTTTAAACGTTAAACGAGGCTTCAAAATTTGGGTTGCACCAACGGGTTATTTATACGTTTTCATTTGAAGGAAAGGCAATCAGTCACATTGTGGATACATTCTTCTGTATGTATATCATTTATGATATATATATATATTATATATTATATATTATATATATTATATATTTATATATCATTTATGTAATTGTGTATAATTTAGGAAAAGAATCTTTTGCTAAATGATACACAATTGAAACTTTGTGAATCTAATTTTTTTTTAAATTAGCATAGTGGAATATAAGTTTGCAAATGGCATGACAGAGACAAAAAATTATATGGTCGCAATTAGTTCTCTTCAAACAAAGAAACAAAAAAGAGAAAGTGCCCTGTCCACAATTAGTAGCTGAATACAACAAATTCATGGGCGGCGTTGACCTTTTGGATCAATACCTTGCTTCCTACTCCATCTTATTAAAAAGTCGTAAATGGCGGAAAAAAATGTTCTTCAATCTTTTAGATTGTGCGATTGTAAACGTATGTATAATATACAAAACATAAATAGCCGCTGAAACACAAAAAACCAACGACTATCATTTACAATTTCGTTCGATACTACCCAATGAACTAATTTTAAATTTTGCCTACAGAAAACAAAGGGGTGCACCAACTGCTGCAAGCAAAAACAAAATGCGTAAAAGAAGTATTTGCACCAATAATGTTGCTGGAAAACCTAATGTTGGGGTGGTTTTACCACTAAAGGGAAAGTATAGGCGATGTGCACGTTGCTCCACAAAAACAAATATGAAGAGACCAAAAATAGCATGTAGTGAGTGTAATGTTGATCAGTGTTTAGAATGTTGCGCAGAATTTCATAAGATTGTATATTTTATATATTATTATTATATATATATTTATATATATATATATATTACATATATATTATATATATTTATATATATATATATATTATATATTATTATATATTATATATATATTTTATTTTGAACAGTTAGTATTTAGAATTTGTAGTAACATCATGTTTGTAAATTTTCCATTTTTGTTTGCTTGTTTTTAATTAAATATATTTTATTTGTGATTTTATATAGAAAATAAGTGACAAGATGTTATTGGTTTATCATGACGATTAGTGGCACATATAAAAGTCACCTCAAAAAAACTGTGTAACAAAAAATTTACTATACTTTCACTTTGTAAAAAAAAATATCATTGCATTAAAAAAAACTTGGGAAAATCATGGTTTTCTGTTTTGACGTGCCCAATACAAAATTGCCTAAAAAAACCCTAACATTAAAAATAGTATTGTTACGATGAATAATGACTCATAAAACTGTAGACATATTAGTTCTAATTCTATGCCATTCAAGTATTTTCCAGATTATACACCAGCGTTCAGATCGAGGCCGCCAGAAATTCTACGGCTCCCCCTCAGCTAAAAGAACCTGTCTGGCCTGACCTTCCAGTCTATTCGAAAGGTATCGCCGGAATTTCGGAATAGCGGTTGTTTGTATATATATGAAGGATTTTTATTTAAAAAGAAGTCAATCCGAAATAAATATTGTGAAATAAATTAGTAAATATTGTATATACAAATTAATAAAGATTTAATAAACGTGTAAGTGGTGTAAAAGTGTAGAACCCTTTTATAGTAAATAAAGACAATAAATTAGATTTATAATAATAGTACAGTATCTTATCGTAAAACTGGACCAATATCAGAAAGCTGTGCCTGCAAAAATCAATTATTTTTTTAGTAGTTTAATTCCTTGTAATTTTATATGCTGTAACTAGTCCAATATTTTTTTAAAATACTGTTTTATTTTATTTTCTTCTAAAATTATAAGTAATCTAAATAGCTATATGTTAGATTACAATGTAGATATTATATTCCTACAATACGATTATATTTACCCAAACTAGTCTATAAAGTGAGTCCTAAAATTAAACCTGCTCAACAATTGCAATTTCAACCATGTGACAGTCATCCACTATAAATGCGATCGGGAGAAGGGTAATATAAACTCAATTTCAAGAATGTAGTATACCTCTATATTGAAATTCTAGCGCTGAGATGTAGAGACAGCCGGTACGGAAACCGCAAGAGCCAAGCTTGCACAAATGTTTAGAATGTAAGTACATCGATTGCCAAAACCTAATCGTCCTTGTAAATGCAATATTATTACAATCAATGAAGACAATGATTAAAATAGAATAAAAAAATATCAAGTAGTAGAATGAGACAAATTTTTCTCTAGCGCAAATTTTAACTTGGAATCTGAATAAATAGCCCTGGAAGTAGCTAAACTGTTAATACTGAAAGATACTTGAATAAAAAATTAATAAACATGTCAAATAATTCAAATTCAAACAAAATGATGGCATCTTTTTCAATAAAAAAGTTTGTGATAGATAAAATGTTGCAGGAATTATGCACAAAATATAAATGCATGTTGCGGTATAATTTGTGTCATTTGATCTTGGACGTGCTGTAATGTACTTTCTAAAGCTCTGGAGAGATTATTAAATGTCGAAAGGTCTTAATCTCGATGAAGAAAAAATCCTAATCTGCACCTCCACGTGGTAGAAGGTGGGCAACATCAATGTTGATGGCTAACGCAGATAGGGACCGAGTGATTGCAGTGAAGCAAATTTGCGGCACAAGATTAACTACAGGCAAATCAGCGGAGAGGCTCGCGATGTTAACAAAAATTTATTGTTCGGATATTTTTTCCTTGAACGCGATCGACTGATCTAGGGCCGAGATCGACTGGTCGATTGCGATCGACGGGTTGGCCTGCCCTGCTGTAAACCATCTAAGTTTTACTAGACTAGATGATTGTCTTGAGTTTCTTCGCATTTTGGTCTTTCGGTGTTTGGTAGATATGGGAAATATGTTTGCTGTAAGAGGGATGGGAGTAATAACTAACAGGAGATCGTCGATTCTTGATAGCTACCAACCGGTGGAGCAGGCAGGATTCCGAAAGGGTTACAGTAGAGCGGATCATCTTCTTACAGTTGGACCTCTACAGTTGTAACTAATACAGTTGAACTTATACATTCGCTTCGTTGATTATGCAAAGGCATTCGACTCCATAGAACTTTGGACAATAGAGAGAGCTATAAACAACTACAGGATAGACTCCCGATACAGAATGCTCAGATACAATATTAACATTAAAGCTACAATGAAAATACAAATAGATGCGAAAACCAAAGCTATACCAATCAACAGAGGAGTTCACCAGGGAGATGTTATCTCACCAAAGCTATTTACACTTGGACTGGAACACGCGTTCAAAGACATTAACTGGGCAAATAAAAGTTTCGAAGAACTATAGACTATGATGACGCAACTATTTCAATCTTCGGAAAAGTAGATGAACTTGGAAAAAACAAAAATAATGACAAATACACCGAACATTAGAGAAATAACGTTGAACGACATAAATTTAGAAACAGTAAGTTAATACATCTACCTGGGACAGATAATGAAAGTTAACAAAGATAATCAAACTGCCGAAATTACCAGAATAATAAGGTTAGCGTGGGCAGGATTTGGAAAACTGAGTTGGATCTAGAAAAGCACTAAAATGGAACAATATTTAAAAACCAAAATTTACGATCAGTGTATCCTCCCTATACTTACGTATGGTTCACAGACGTGCACACTCTCCAAGTCTAATATGGATAAAATAGTAAAAGCACAAAAAGCGATGGAAAGATCATTGCTCAGGGTGAGACTTATAGACAAAAAAACAAGCAAATGGATTAGAAACAAAACCAAAGTAAAAGACGCAGGAGAACATGCTGCCAAATTAAAATGGAGCTTCGTAAGACACAATCCAGACTGAAGGATAAGAGATGGAACCACGAAATACAACAATGGAAACCATGGTTAGGAAAGAGAAGCAGAGGAAGACCACAAATGAGATATGCGGATCGGAGATTAAGAAGATCGGAGGACACAATTGGAAGCAAGTGGCGCAAAATAGAAAACACTGGATTGATTTGGGGGAGTCCTATGTCAAAAGTTAGATTACTTAAGGCTGAAGAAGAAGAAGTAAGATGGTATTCTGTACTACACGCAAATCTCCTCTTGATCTTCACACCCATAACCTCAAGTATCGTTTTTGTTTAACTGTTACCTAGTCAATGATCGACTTCAACGGACATGTATATCTGGGAAAGCAAAGATATTAAATTAAATACGAAAAGTTAAATTAAATACAACTCGCACTTGATTTCAGAGATTTATTCTTTATATACAAATTATTAATATTACAAAAATATAAAAGTATAATAGTACTATGACTAGTTTCGCTAAAAAATATGTATAAAATTGTATTTTCTTGTGCATGATGGAATATAGGATACCTATGATACAATATATTGATAATACTTCTCATGGATTTCCAAATGGTAATTTCCAAATGATAACAAAAGGAAAATAAAATCAAGTATCTAAAAAAAAAGAAAAAAAATTAAAGATAACAATACTAACATAAATATAAATAATACATTGTTACATAAAAAATAATTCGAAAACAATTAAAAAGCGTCTTTATTGCCGTCTATCAATCTATTCAACCGATCTTTCATACATCACACTGTTTATTTACCGGAGTTTGCGTGGTGATTCGTCCTCCCCTGTATCTAAGTTTCATAAATAAAAGCTATAATATAATATGCCGTCCCCGATCCAAGCAAGTAATTTAAATATAACAATATCGGCGGACCTTTTTTGTATCATGTCATTATCAGTCATTATTTGGGAATGTTTTCACAGTTCCCCATTTTGTGCAATTTGTCTTGTTTGTCTCCACTTCTGAGATTAATAGAGGTATAATAGGTAATTCGGATAATCATGAATTACTACATGCCTTGTTACTAAATAAAGTCGGTTTCATTACTTTTATAAAGTTTCGCGTATTCGCAGTACTTTGGACAATTACCGATTCGAAAAAGATGATATTTGGATATGTAATAATAATACTGACATTTTATATTTGCTTTAAAGTTTACATTTTCAAATAGGTAAAGAAATAATAAACAAGACTTACTCGCAATCAATTTAATTTAACTATCAGACTACCGGTTTCGCTTTCTACAATATGCAAAGCATCTTCAGGTCTCGATACAAAGTTAAATAAATGCTGAAATGATAAAAACCCATATTAGGGTGTTGTCTAATAAAGATAAACAAAGTAGATGTTTCAAGTTATTTCAATTATTCGTATTGTTACATTTAAATTTAATTAATTAAAGATTGTTAAAGTATGCCAATATTAAACACATCAATTTACTTTTGATATCTTAATTGAAACAATTTATAGACATTCATTAATATCAGCATATTTCATAAAACTAGATAACTTAACTTGCAGTATTGAGAAACAGAAGAAGAACTGTCACATGCTAACCTACATCTGTCAAATTTACCACTAAAATCTAATAGATAACACATAAAAAACTCATTGTGCCCAAGACTGAGATGTAGTGCATAAAAGTCCTTCCTCCTTTAAAATTTAATGTTTGTTTCGTCCCTTCTAAGTGTTTTCTGTTTTAGTGTGTTTTAAATTGTCCTTAATTGTTTTAATTCTAATATTTTATTTACTTGACTTTGCAATAATCTACTATTTTGCCAATAGAACTTTATCAAAGAAATTTGATAACTACAAGTTGAAAAATAATTGCACACCCACACAATTTGTACATCTAAACTTATTAATTGTCATAAAACTGTCACCTTCATAAAACAATTACTCAATAAATAACACACATTTCATAAATATATCTCTCGAATAAGTATAAATAACTTTTAATAATCCAATGGTATATTACATCACTTTCATTTACCAAACAATCACACACATATCTCTGCTTCATTGGATCAAATCTATCTCCTCAAGAACTTCCCGTTTACTGTCATACAACTACAATACCAGAATTGAGTTCTCCATTCAACAATACATAGTAGTTTCAACCATGTTCTACCATCCATCAATTAATAGAGTACCGGCATGTAAGTAATGTTTATTTATTTGCTTATTACAATATAATAGACTATTTTATAACAATTTGTGGGCCTTACATTGTCTGTTTAAACTTTTAAAACTTTTTATACCTTCTTATTCAATTTACTCATTTTGAAATAAAACCACAGACATTTAATATTGGCATAATTATTGTAATTTATAACATCTACTTTGTTTATCTTTATTAGACAACACCCTAATATGGGTTTTTATCATTTCAGCATTTATTTAACTTTTTATCGAGACCTGAAGATACTTTGCATATTGTAGAAAGCGAAACCGGTCGTCTGATAGTTAAATTAAATTGATTGTGAGTAAGTCTTATTTATTATTTTTTTACCTATTTGAAATGGACTCACACAAGCAACACATTCATGATTTACATTTTTAATTCGGAAATCGTTTCGGAAACTGTCAAATTGGTATCAAAACCTACTGTCAATTAAAAATATTTACAGGTTAAGATCATTCACAAATTTTTATTTTAGAGTTTTTTGAAAACAATTTTCGGATTACAATTGGGAAGTCAACGAAAGTATAAATGTAATTCTCATTACAATTGAGATACAATACAATTACAATAAATTGTATTGTAATAAATAAAAAAATAAATTTACAAATACAATTACAATAAATTGAGACTTATCCCTATATACAAATATCTATGTTAAACATGACGGCTTCATAAGGCTTCTGGGTCCTCAGTTTCCTGGGCTCTCAGATCATTTCATTTGTTCACTGTTCTCTCTTCACTGTACTACTACTTTTTGGGACGGAGAACGGTCCACGTCGATGATTACGTGGTTCACTGATGTGGCGTTTGGATGATAGTTGGAACGAAGTTCACGTGAACCACATCACCATCAATGGTTTAAACGAACCGTCCCTCGTTCCAAGCAGTTCCTATAGCGTGACTTTTAGAGACGATGGTTAAATTTAAAGATTGTGCACTTTTTGCAGCTTCGAGAATTTTTTCTTTACCCGAATTAACTAATAGTTGTTCTGTCCGACGATGAGTATTCCTATATGCGCGGTCTATGAATGCCGCTATGTAAACTGATTTTAATTTTTATTTCTGCTCTCAAACCTTATTTAACTAATGTCTTATAATTCATAGAACTACTTTTAGTAAATCGTTAGTTTACTTTCGTGAGTTTATAAAGCTATACGCTCCCGAAGAAGCTGAAGCTGTAATTTCTGGTGTGATTTTGCAGTTTCCACTACTTTTCTCCATTCTTTTCTCTCTTTGATTGTTCTTCCTATATTTCTAATTTCCATACTCCTTCTACTATTTGTTGTCTCCATCTCAGTTTACGTTATCCGTTTAGGCTGCCATGTCCGTTAATATTGTACTTACTTTTCTGATGCACGTGTCTGGAGCTTTCTTACTTTTATGTTGCTCTTCTTTGTCCTATTAAATCAAGTAAGTCTTTTTCCTCCGTTTGTATTTTCTTTCTTGTTCATCTACTGTTTGCTTCCTAAACTAAAAATCCTATTCTAATAATTACTATCAGAAAATTTGGTTTTATCAGAATAAAGCCAGAAAAATATATTTTTATTTCACTTAAAACGCAAGATATACCTAAAAAAATATGAAACGAAACGTATGTCCAAACATAACTATGATTTTTGCCTAATTAACTTAGTTCTTAATATCTAACAGCGTGGTCCGATACATAACAAGAAAAACTGTTGCAATGCCGTAGGCACCCACCCCCAATTAAATCGTCGAAGGGTTGATGCAGTTTTCTTTTACTTTTTTTCACTTTTTTGTACGTTCTCAGATGTTCTGCACACGCCGGCAATGTCGCATATTTGCTGTATATCGTGGGTACAATATTTTAATAATAATCTTGAAAATCTCCTCTTTTACGTTCAATAAATGAATAAAACGATCACTTAAAAAATAATACCAAAAACCGATGTCTATTTGCTTACAAAAACAACTGTTTTACACCTGAGAGTAAAACAACTTGTGTTCACACCAACTTTAACCTTCGCATATGCGATTTGTAGCGATTTTGAAATATTCTATAGACTTTATGTAGTTTTCCACATCACATAAATGTGATACATTTTTAAACTTCATTGTATTTTTTTTCTTGTAAGACAAGCCAATCCTACTAAAAGAAAGATAAGTTTTTATTTTGAATAAATTTTCTCAGTCGTAAAAAGAGAAAATAAAATTGTAACCGAGGACGAACTAGCTGAACGCTTTCCAAAAGTATACACAATTTTAAGAATAATTAACTTTAAATCCCATATTACCGTGTTAAGCTTGTTATTAATTCTTTAGTTCTTTACTAGTATATGGGAAATGAGTCAATCCTCGCATCTAGTTTTTATTTAATATTCTCACAATCTAGTTTTTATTTAATAAAGTTGGTGAATTTTGGGCTACCGGTTTCAAGGCTTACAATATTTGCCCCATCATCAGGCCCCAGTACGTTATTTTTATATGTATTAAAATCTAAAAGATGTCAGATACAGAAAAGCTCTATAAACTAAGGTACTTCTGAGAATTACCTTCCCGTTAGGAATACATTCACTCGTATTTCTGAATTTCAAGATAATCTTCAAAGCAAACTGAATATCAAGATGTTATAATTATTTTTTTTTATTTATACTGTATATTTTGTCTTCTTTTTGTATGTATGGAAAATGTCTCCAGTATGGAAAAATACTGAAAGAAAAACTGGAAAAATCTATCTCAAATAAAATCGGAGATCAAGCGGGGTTCACGGCAGGAAGATCTTGCATAGACCGCATATACATACCCAACAATTAATTGAAAATAAAATGGCAAAAAATAGACTAGTACACATGGCATTCATAGATTTAAAAAAGGCATATGACATTGTTCCCAGAACACAACTATGGAACACAATGAAGGAAAGCGGAATAACTCAGAGGTTAATAGAAGCCGTAAAAAACCTTTACATCAACAAGAAGGTAGAAGTTAAAACCGGCAATAAATACTCCAACGAATTTAAGACCACAAAAGGCTTATCGCAGGGATGTTCTACATCTCCGACACTGTTCAAGATATACCTCGAACAAATATTAAAGCCATAGAAAAGGAAATGAGAACGGATGGGAATACCAATCCGGGACAACTTCTTGTACACATTAAGCTTTGCAGATGACCAATGGGTAACGGCTCAAGATGAAGAAGATCTATGCTATATGCTCCGAAAATTAGAAAATACACAAAAAATGGACTGGAAATAAACCTAGAAAAGACCGAATATTTAACAACAGAGCAAGAACCAATGAGAAACTTGGAAATGGACGATGATAGGGAAATTAACGGCACTGAAAGATTCAAACATTTAGGATTTATACTCTCAAAAAATGGAACCACCGAGCAAGAGATCACCAGCAGATTAGCACAGAGAAGAACATGTATTAAACAAATGAACGGGGTACTGTGGGATAGACAGATTACCAGAAATACAAAGAAGGTAATTTATAACACCTTGGTACGCAGTATAATGACCTATGGAGCAGAGAATTGGGTAATAAATAAACGAAACTGGTCCAAAATCACAGCAACTGAAATGGAGTTAATGAGAAGAAGCTGCAGAGTGACAAAAATAGATCGCATCAGAAATGAGGAGATAAAACGAAGAATGGCAGTAGAACAAGACATACTCAACTACATCGAAGAAAAACGTTTAATTTGGTATGGATATGTGAGAAGATCAGATCATACAAGGTGGATCGCAAATATTTCGGATTGGAGCCCAATAGGAAGGAGGAAAAGAGGTAGACCCGAAGATCATTGAGGGATGAAGTGAACGAGGCCATGGAAAGACTAGACCTTGGAGATGGAGAATGGCAGAACAGAAAGGATTGGAGACGTTGGCTGAAAGAAGGAAGGCAGCGACAGCTGTAAAAATCCTTATATAGATAGATAGATTTTGTCTTTAGCTCTTGTGACAAGATGTATAAATTAATTTAATTAAATAAAAATTTCTTAGGGACATTAAAACAGAAACACAATATATTAAAATTGTAACAGCCTTTGTAGTGTCATATTAGTGAGGTTATGTTAACATTTATTTCTACAACCCCAATAGAATTAAATATTAGAATGACATCTTTATTTTCTAATGTAGAAGATATAGATTCCTTCGTCGTACAAATTTGTGGTGGATCCGTTTCTATTATTACAATTTTTTATATATGGCCTACCAAACTCAGTGTTATACTCGTAATATCAAGCTAATCAGGCAATTACTTTTCTTAAAATTTTATTGCATCCCTTACTTAGTTTCTCATGATACGTCCCTGTTTAATTTAATTCTGTCCAATTCCCGATTTACACTCACACGTTATTATAATACAAATAAGGGCAGAGGAGCATTATAGCCAAAACAAAGAAAATATCATTATAAAATTAATAACAATTATAGAATAACAATAAGTAAATCATAAATAAATAAATAATGCGGTCCTTAAATAACGCAGTCCTATAAATTAAATAAAAAACTATGTAATATATTTTTAAACATGTTAATGGTTGCTCATATGGTGTCTTAATTAAAATTGTTTAGATATTAAATATTCTGTTTGGCAAGAAGTTCACTCTGTATCTTGCAGTAGTCTGTTCCCTCTTTAGTTTTTAACGATGACCTTCTTATCTTTCGTCTTGATTTAAAGTAAATACGGTGTTTAGGTTTTAAAATACGAAAGGACATAATTAGGTCGCCTCGAAGACGTCGCTGCTCGAATGTTGTAACATGAGCTATGGAGAGTCTATAATCATAATTAGGTCTTACACTGCCAGTCTTGTGGCTTTACGCTGAATATTTTCAATTATATTTTATCGCGACTGAGATCTGAACTCCACACTGTCCCAGCAATTTCAAGAATAGGTCCGACGTATATTGAAAAAAGTTTACTAATGCAGGCTAAAGATGTTCGTGTAAAACATTTACGGATTAAAACCAGTTTCGAGTTTACACGTTTACTCACCGACACTATGTGATCAGATAAATTTTTGTCACTATTATTATCTCTACGAGATCGTTAGGGAGGATACAGAGTTTAAAAGATGTCCATAGGAGGAGATGGCCATGGAGGCCATACACGTTAGGGTTTGCATGATGGTTTTAACCTTGCATGCATAACCGACAGGCAAGCCCTAGCGTGTATGAGATAAAACTGTACAGTTATTAGTGCATGTATATGCAACCGAGCAAATATGAAAATTCATATTTTATGCGGTTATGTCATAGTTCTTACAGCATCACATGTTTCAGGTATTATTCGGCCCAAAGCCTGAGGTGAATCATAGTATAATATCGTCGTGGTACCTGCAATAGGCCGTATGTCATTTTCAGGCAACTTTTTAGGAAGGACAAAAAACTTCCCATGTTTACAATTCTTCATCAATTCATCCGAAATTTTATTTACCTAAATGAAATCACAACCCATCTTTCTTATTGGCCCATGGATATATATGACTTATTGGAGTTGTATATTTGACAGAATCGGCCAGGTATGTTTCATAAACTAAAAAGTAGTTTTTTAACATAGGACGTGTTGCTAGTACCACGACGATATTTGAGACACTAGCATGCTCTTCCTGTTGCAAGAAATCTTAATATTACTGCTGGTATCTTATGTGCTAATTGTGCTCTTGTCTTAGTATTAACGGAGTAATCAATGATAATAGTTTCAAATAAAGTTTTTTATCTATTCGTAAATAATTTTTGTAATCTGTTGGTTTAAATCTCAATTCATTTATCAAATTTACGAGAAATGATTTCTGTTTAATAACCAGCGTTTACGTAATAACCATTCAGTGCGATCTCATCTTCATTCTTGATCTTCATTCAGCCAAGTACAGCTATTACATCGTTGTCGTCCATTGTAGTTTGGTAGGTATATACCGCACAAAGTATCGTAGGCGACCTGCACATACCGTCACGTAGCTTAACAGAAGAGTTAATGGCAAAACTGTGCATGCAAACCCTAACGTATAATGTACTTTATGGAACTCGGTTATACCTGTCGGTTATGCATGCAAGGTTAAAACCATCATGCAAACCCTAACGTGTATGGCTTCCATTAATAAAGTAGGGTAGTGATGGGATATTTTTGCCGATATATAGAACAATGCATTTTTTAATGTTAAGCGGAAGCAACCATTATGAGTCAAGAAGATCTGCAAACACTACTTGATAGTGTCGTTGAGAGTTGTAGGAAGGCAGGTCTTGATCTGAACATAAGGAAAACCAAAATACTTGTAATAAGTAAACAACAGAATATAAAACCGTCTATATATGTAAATAATACCAAACTTGAGCAAGTTGATAAAATCGTCTACCTTGGACAGCAATTAAATTGTAATGCAGAAAATCACGGCGAAATTAGATCCAGAATAGAGCAGGCTAGAGCTGCTTTAGAAGGATGTCCAAGGTGTTACGTAACAGAGACCTAAAACTGGCATTAAGGATCCGCCTACTTCGCTGCTACGTGTTCTCGGTCTTACTTTATGCTGTCGAGTCCTGGACTGTGAATAAAATCGATCTAAATCGCCTTGAGGCTTTCGAAATTGTGGTGCTATAGAAGAATTTTAAAAGTTTCCTGGGTGGAGAAGATTCGTAACTCCACAATACTTGAACGTCTCAGCAAGACTACTGAGAAGTGTTGAAGAATATGTTGGTTAGTAATTGGATTGACAGATAATTTGGTATCATCAGCGTACATGGAAACTTTAAAAAAGTAAAAGTAGCAATCATGAGTGTAGTTTCTAGGCTCCCTCCACACCAAGTTCCTATGGCAAACTTAAAGGCTTTTTTCTCCTTTTTTAACCATATTCTAAGATCTTCAACACAAACATAACATACCTTATATAATATAAAATGTTTCGTCTTGTAATACATAATGGTTTATCAGGACAGGATCACCAATATAATGAAAGTTACTTCTCTCAGCACTTCCATCTTTATTTATTACACAAATGGTTAACACTTTTACATACTAGTTGTTAACATTTAAATTAGTACTTAATGTAGAAGAGCACTAAATCTCGATCTCGAAGTTATCGGCCTAATCGGCCTTATTAGCCCAATTTAACAACCCAAATCTACGACTTAACTCTACAACTCAACTCTCAATTACACGTGCCCGATTCTTAATTAAAAATAATTTCAATTACACAATGAGAAATGTAAAAATATGACTAACATCATTTAAGAATTTTAATATAGTAATAATATCACTTATATGGGACCAAAGATTTACCCTAATCACCAGGTTTAGTTCCAAACTATGAGAAATGATCCTTTTCCACAAAGAGTGTAACGTTTCTTTGATGGTTCACCATCCATCCAATGGCACTACAGCCCAAGCCGGGCCTTGGCCTCCTTCATTAAACCTCTCCAAACATCTCTATTTACTGCTGTTCTTTTCCATGAACGCGTTTTTAGGAGATTTTTGGCATCCTCATCTACCTCGTCTTCCCATCTCTTTTTTGGTTTTCCAACAGGTCCTTTTTCCTTGCATTCTTGCGTTTAGTAATTTTCTGGGGATTCTGTTCTCATGCATGCGGGCCACATGCCCTGCCCATCGTAATCTCTGCAGTCTAGTGTATTGTGCTAGTGTTGGTTCAGTGTATTGTTCGTATATTTCGTTATTATATCTAATTCGCCAGTTGTTATTTTCCTTTATTGGACCAAGTATTCTACGCAATATTTTTCTTTCGAACACGTCTAATGCATTGGTAGATTTCTGTGTTATAAACACACATTCTGTGTTGATGGTTCACACACGGTTTAAAAGCCACGCAAGCAAAAAAGGTCGAAATAATTTAAAAAATATAAAAAATAAACTGCGTCACTCAGTGTTTTTATAAGACCAAACTCTCAGCAAAAGACTTTTAATCAATGTATAGTGTTTGCTGGTTATGTCAATATTTTATCACCAAAAAGTTTTAACAATGGAAATTAATTATTTACCGTTAACGTAAACGTGCTCTTTATCAAAAATCCTATTTTCGGGAAAATTAATTGTTCTATACCCCCAGGCTTAAATAAGGGTCGAAAATCGAACAAACACGGCAATCTGAAGTAAAATAAATTAGATAAAAGTTTCGCATCTTCATCCAACTTGACGGCATTTGATATCAAGAAAAAAATCAGTAAAAGTAATCACGTTCTCTAAACAACAAAAGAAGGGAACCACGCTACATCACAAGAATTCAGCAATTTCTGAGAAAAAACACGTTCCCGAATTCGTTAACCAAAAATTACCAAAATTTCTATTACCATTAAATGGTATATAAAATACTTTCATAATTTCGATTATATTCATGAAATAACTCGAAATTAATTGTTAAGGGGCGGAAATTTTTATCCATTATATGGGTCGTTCAAGTATAAAGTAAAGCAATTTGGGGGGGAGGGGTCTTGTAAAACGTTACGCTGCGTTACAGGGTCGGGAGGGTGGTTAGAACAACACGTTACATAGCATTGTTTTTTACTAAAAAAAAACTATAGAATTAAATCTCTTAGGTGAGCTAACCTCTTCATTTATGATTTACGACGAGACTCTCGATTATATTGTACTTTTTATACATATTCGTGAACTTTTCGCCTTATGTAATAAATGCTTCATTAACAATTAAAAAACAATACTTTACAATAAAATAAGCTACAAATATTCAGGGGGAGCTGATAGAAGAAGTTATGAAATCATATATGAGTTTAAGCCTTGATAATCGTAAGTTTTCGTTTTTTTTTCAGTTTTAAATTGTTTATATATAACTCGAAAACAATCAAATTTAGAGAAAAAAATTACACCTTTTAGATTATAGGAAGATGTAAAAACATATAAAAAAATTATCCGAGAAAAGTTTATCTTTTTACAATTTGTTTAAAAAGATTGTTTACATAAAATTGAGACCACTTTAAGCGTGGGTGCCTTCTTGAACCTGAGCGAAAGTGATTATGCAACAATATTTTATTTGAATATTTTTCAAACAAACCCAAGCGTGTTATAGACGAACGGTTTACCCCTATAAGCAGCGTATAAACCGACTAATTTTTTTACTGCACCAAACTCCAGAACTCCTTACCCCTAGTTGAAAATTAGCTTCTGTTACCCTACTTTTACAAAAGGGAACAAACTCGACCCCAACAATTATCGTCCGATTAGCTTGCTGCCAGTAGTTGCTAAAGTTATGGAAGCCATTATTTCCGAGAAGATGACTAAATTCCTTCTCTAGGAACATGTTATTCTAAAACAACAACATGGATTTGTCTCTGGTCGCTCTACTTTAACCAATCTCTTACATTGTGTTAACAACTGGACGTCATCCCTTAACAGTTCGCAGCCGGTCGACGTTGTATATCTAGATTTCTCTACAGCCTTTGACCGTGTACCTAAGCGCAGACTTCTACATAAGCTAGAACATTTCGGAGTTCGCGGTACTTTACTTCGTTGGATAGATGATTTCCTGACAGATCGATATTACAAAGTTAGAGTTGGCGAATCTTTCTCAAAGGACTGGTTAGTGTAAAGTGGAGTGCCTCAGGGTTCTGTCCTTGGACTTCTGCTTTTTACAGTTTACACCAGCGATGTTCCTTATTATGTCACAAGTAAAATATCGTTCTACGCTGATGACACAAAAATATATTCCAATCCAATCACAAACCAGCTAACCCTCCAAATGGACTTGGACTCTATATTAACTTGGTGTTCCCAGTGGTTACTACCTTAAACGTGGAAAAACTGTGTAGTGCTTCGAATTGGTAAAAATAACCCACTTGTGCCGTACTTTGTTAACGGGCAGCCATTAGATTCTGTGTTTTTTCGTATAACACCTTATGTTATCGTAAACAGCAGCCTAACTTGGTCCGACCATTATACCTCTATTTGTAAACGTGCAAACTCAGATTGTATCTTATTCGGAGGTGTTCTTCGAGACTTTCAATGCATTCATACAACGTGGAGACTTAATTACAACTTTTAAAATACTAAAATTCAATTTTGGAAATCTCGGTGAAATGTTTACCATTAATCAAGATGAACGCCTCAGAGGTCATCAGCTTAAATGAAAAAAAATTTTCCACAAGATCAAGACAGAACTTTCTACCAATAGAGTTTTTGAGTGCTGGAATAACCTTAACGATAACATTGTCTCTGCTCCCTCTACCAACTCGTTCAAAAACAGACTTGACCGTTTTATATTATAGTTAAAATATTGTTTTTCTTTTAAACCAAAAATTGTAATTTTATTTCTTTTATTTGTAATTTTGTTATTTACTAGTAGGTTATTAATGAAATTTGTTTTTTTTTGGGCATAATAGTGATTTAGTTCCTCTGTCCTCGTTTATGTATAATAATAATAAACCTTTTTTTTTCGATTTTTTTTTTCAAGTTCAAATGTATTTTATTTTAATTTATATATTTTTAAAGAAAACGCATTAAAACATGATTGCTAATATTTTGTAGATCCTTTTTCATTATCAATGACAGCCTGCAGTCGTTTAGGCATTGATTCGACCAAATTTCTAGTGTTCTGTGAGGAAATTGTGTCCCAAGCTTCAGTAATTTTTACTTTTAATTCATTTCTATTTAATTTTGGCGCACTATTTACTTTATTTTTTAATTTCATTCACAAATATTCAATAACATTTAAATCTGCTGACTGGGCTGGTGTTTTAATGTCACTTCGGCAATTATAAAGCAACCAAGTATGAACCTTCAAGTATCAAGTCCTGATAAATCCGGTAATTGTTATTAATACCTAATTTTTGAATACTAGAGGCGAGATGCTGCCTTAGTATATCCAAGTACATGTATTGGTTCATATTTCTTTTAATAAAATGCATATCACCTACTCCTACAGGTGACATACACTCCCACATCATCACTCCACCTCAATCGTGCTTTACCGTAGCTTTATTTTTAAATTTTAGTTGTCTATTCGACTTCCTCCACGCCGATATTTTTCCATCGGACCCAAACAAATTTATTTTGGATTCATCAGCAAATATTACTGAATTGCAAAAGTTCAAATCTGTGTTAAAATGCTCACTAGCGAACACCAATCTAATAAGCCGATTTCTTAAGTTAACTTCAAGCATCAGCGAGAAGCGCCACTACCTGACTTGACAATGGCATTGCGACCTTGCCAAAACGTCGTCAAAATAATGGCTTTTATCAAAACCAAAACTATTCAACGCGGAGTCAAACCCGGAAAACTACAGAAAGCACATACAGTGTGGAAACCACTTATGGAATAAAATTGTTTGTGTCCTTATTATAGAAAATAAGAAAAAACTCTGGGACACGTTAACTTTTAAATTTAAATGTGCGCTTTTTAAACATAAATTTAAATGTACAGGGTGATCCACGCAAGTCTGGCATAATCCATAATCCTTATTTTTAATGAAACGCCCTGTATATTTTTATATTTTTAAAAGATTCTTAACAACCTGATTTGAACGAACTATATCATGTAGGGTCTACAAGGTGAAATTTTAAGACAATACACTTCTACTCTATGTGTCAGTATATTGGGGAGAATTTCTGTTTAGTAACAGTGTTAAAAAAATGCGTACGTAAAAGTAACGTACTATAAGCCTCATGAGTAATCTCCTAAAATTGTTTCTAAAGATAATTCATGAGAGAATCTAAATGCTTTGTGAAAGTCAAATTTCCCCACACAATTTCGGATTCACAAATGCTATTGGTACTAGAGAGGCTTTGTTCTCAGTACAAGTCTTATTCCAGAGGTGCAGAGACGTCAACGGCGACGTATACGCATGTCTAGTTGATTAAGAGAAAGCGTTTGATCGAGTACAGGCACGCCAAGATGATGCAAATACTAAAAGAAGCAGGAATTAACAACCAAGATCTGAAAACTAATTAGAAATCTTTACTGGAATCAGACAGCAAATCTCAGAGTTGAAGGTGAACACACTGACTATAGCATTTTTCATATAAAAGTGCTTGCACGTCATTCAAGATTTACGACGTCAGAACCCGACAGCGTTGCCAAAACATTAGAATAGTTAGTAAGTGAGGAATTTTTAAAATGTCAACTATTTCTCAAACTATTATATTAACAATAAATACACTTAGTTTTAAGACTACTGCAACACACTAAAATACGTAAGAAAACATTTAACAAAATTATATATTCTAAATTTTAAACTATACCTCTTTTAGGACTATAATAGTAAAAAAGGTCTATGAATCAAGTTGATCTCTAAGACACAAGAAAACCACTAGGGATGTTCCTTGGTGTAATAAAGAGTTAACTAAACTTAGAAAAAAGGTCAGACAACTCTTCAATAGGGCAAAATCTACAGGTAGTTGAGACTCCTATATAAATGCCCTTACTGAGTATAACAAAGAACTAAGAAAATGAAAGAGAATTTCGTGGAGAAAAATGTGCGAAGGGATAACAGAATTAGCCCCTGCACAACGACTTCAAAAGGTTCTCTCAAAAGATCACACAAATGAAATCGGACTGATCAAAAAGCCGAATGGTGACTATACTAAGAGTCTAACGGAAACTATTAGAGAGCTGTTGAAGATCCATTTTTCTGGCTATCAACAAATAGAAGAAGATGAACCGCAAAGTATGCAGCTGGCAGAGGCTCCAAGGGGCCTCAATAGATCCAGCAGGCAACTAGCGGAAAAAATCTTTACACAAAATAAAATCGAATGGGCCGTTAAAAGCTTTAAACATTTTAAATCCTCTAATAAGGACGGAATATTTCTTGCTTTACACCAAAAAGGCTTCATGCAAATACGGCCCGCAACTACAGCGGCTTTTCATAGCAAGCCTTGTGTTAGGTCACATTCCAAAAACTTGGAGGGATGCAAAGGTGGTATTATCCGGTGGGCCAAAGGACGAAGCGAAGTCTTATCGTCCTATATGCTTGACCTCCTTTCTCCGAAAAACAATGGAGAAACTAGTAGATTACTAAATAAGAAGCGAAACTTTAGCGAGGAATCCACTTCACAAACATCAGTTTGCCTACCAGACTGGCAAATCCACTATAAATACTCTGAATTCGCTAATCGAAAGAATTGAAAAGACAATAGTGGCAAAAGAAATAGCTCTTTGCGCTTTCATCGACATAGAGGGAGCATTCGATAATACCTCATTTGAATCCATAAAAAATCACTAGTAAAGAGAAGCATTGAAGTCTCACTAATACAATGGATTCAGTCAATGCTAAAAACGAGAATCATCACTGCTAGTATTGGAGGAGAATCTGTGACAGCGGTAAAGGGGTGCCCCCAAGAGGGAGTATTATCGCCTCTACTGTGGTCTTTGGTTGTGGATGACCTCCTCACTAAGCTGCATGATTCTGGTTTTATAACCCAAGGTTACGCAGATGACCTAGTTGTTACAATTAGGGGCAAGCATGACCAGACTATATCTAGTCTCATACAAACTGCTCTTAATGAAATTAAAAGTTGGTGCTCCAAAGAGGGCTTAAGTGTCAACCTCAGTAAAACGACTTTGATACCTTTCACAAGGAGACGTAAATACAATTTACAGGCTCCAACTATGAATGGCATCACGTTAGACTATTCCAAGAGAGTAAATGTCTGGGGTAATCCTAGATCAAAACTCACCTTGAATAGTAATACTGAAAAAAATTTATCCTGAGCTTTGGTGGCAAGTTAGACCTGCCGCAAGACGTTTGGAAAGACTTGGGGCCTACAACCGAAAATGACTCTCTGGCCATATAAAACAATAATTAGGCCCATGGTCACATACGCATCTTTCGGATGGTGGCCAAAACACAACAAACAACAGCTAACGTCAAGCTGCAAAAAGTGCAGCGGGATCCCTTTTATGGGAATTTCCTTGTCTGGGAATCACAGGGGCAATGTCAACATGTCCCACTGCAGCTCTAGATGCTGAACCTTCCTCCCTTGCAGTTCTGCATAAGAAGGGAGTCAGTAACTACCGCCTTAAAACTGCGACAGACACAAATAATGAAACCTGGAGATCTAGTTGGCCACCTGAAAGTCTTGGAAGAAATCCATTTGGATTCTAAGGACATGCCGACAGATGCTATGCCAGTCAAATTCGACTTTAAAACACCCTGTGAAGTGGTCATAAAAAACCACCAAATGGGTAAAGAAATTGAGCCAACAGTGGAAGAAGGTTCACTCGTATGGTATACGGATGGATCTAAGATGGATGAAAGGGTAGGAGTGGGAGTTACTGGCCCAATTTCAGGCTATCTAAATCTCTTGGAAACGCCCCAACTATCTTCCAGGCAGAAATACATGCTATAGACATAAGTGCCCAAGAATGTCTCAACCGAGACACCCGTAAGGCAAAAGTCTTTATTTTATCAGACAGCCAAGCCGCCTTAAAGGCTCTAAAGTCATTTACATGTGAGTCAAAGTTGGTTTGGGACTGTAAACAATCTCTCAAGAATCTAGCGAAACGCAACAATGTAACTGTGATGTGGGTGCCAGGTCACAAGGGAATTGCAGGAAATGAGGAAGCTGACAGCCTCGCAAAAGAAGGAGCTAATACCCTATTCCAGGGTCCGGAACCCTTCTGTGGACTATCGAAAAGCCACATCAGAGAGGAACTCCGTACCTGGGAACTCAATCAACTAAGATCATATTGGTCTAACACACCAGGACAAAGGCAAGCAAAAAGGCTCATAAAAGTGTCGCCTACTGCAACAAACCGCCTTCTCGAAATGAGTAAGAAAGATATCAAATGGTCACTGCCTCTCATTGGTCACTGCCCTCGTAAGATATCATCTCAAGAAGATGGGCAAATCAGATAGTGGGAAACTGTCGTTTTTGTCACAATAAAAAAGAAACAGCAGAACATAGACTATGCAACTGCGTAGCACTGTTCTGCAAACGACTAAAATTCCTAGGAGAAGTCAGTCTGGCGTCCTCTGACATAGGAAACAAGTCACCTAGGAAGCTAATCAACTTCATTAGAAGTATCTGGCATTATAGTAATGTATTAATATGATTAAGCGTCATGCAACGCCCAAAATCTATCTATTGCCAACAACAAGGTGGAGAACATTGTGAGCATTTATTTTAATGTAATCCAATCAATTACCTCAGGTATTCTATGAATTAATTGTCTTGAAGAAAATTATACTTAATTTTAAAATTTCACCTTGTATTATTCATAGTAGACCCTACATGATATAGTTCGTTGAGATCAGGTTGTTAACGAGCTTTTAAAAACATAAAAAAATATAGGGTGTTTCAATTAAAATACAAATTATGGACTATGCCAGCCTTGCGTGGATCACCCTGTACATTCAAATTTATGTTTAAAAAGCGCATATTTAAATTTAAAAGTTAAGGTATCTCAACGTTTTCTATTATTTTCTGAAATAAGGACACAAACTAATTTTATTCTATAAGTGGTTTCCACACTGTATAAAATTTTTATAATTTTGATGTGTAATAAACCCTGAACTTATACCCGTTTTTTTTAGACATTCATTTGCAAACTATTCGAATTTTAAAATTCAGTTATTGACATAATTCACTTTTACAGTGAACGACGCATTCGCTAACAGTTATTTCAAATTGTGTAAAAACCAAACATAAATAACGGACTTTTGCATTTTGTTAATGTAGTTATTTAATTTAATAATGTAGTTTATTTGAATTAACGTTTTGGACCATATTTATTTGTCCGAATTTGTTACGTTTCGTAGGTAAAAGCGGTTAAACATTAATGTTTAATAGCAATAAAGTAGATACATTGAATTTCTGAAATTAGTGTTCGGTCTTAAGAGCACTTAAAAAGTTCTCTACAAACACCAAGCGCGTTAAAATTAATATTGATACCTAACAAGAATAGATGTAACATAAATCAGCAGTTACCGAGCAGAAACTGCGCCTCGCTGAGAGCCAAATGGTACAAGACCGCAATATTCACAAAAGGCTTTCAATCGAGCTCTTTTGTTTGCTATTTGGGTCAATATTTAATTACGAAACGACTTTTAATTGGGTATTCTGGAGGTCGTAATTATTTATCGTTTCGATTTAGGTCTCATTTGTTATCTAACAAAAATACCATTTAGATCCAATAAATTATCTTCCCGGTTTGAATCGTATCGCTTTTTGAGTGATTCGTTAAATAATACGATTCAGCGTTCCACAACACGTTTACGTAGTTTCCTCAGGATTGCAGAGGAAGCACGAAGATAAGTATTTAGTGTAACAAATAGTAATAAATTTATATTAATAAAAATGAATCGCGAAAATGTTTGTACGGGCATCACTTCAAAACGACTGCGCCAAATTAGATAATTCTTTTTTTGTTATGTTTGCTATTATCAGGAGGTTTGTGTAAAAGATAATTTTCAAAAAATTGTACGGAAGGACTTCTTTTTTGCGAAAATTGAGTCAATTTCTATAAAAGCGTTTCTGTAAGCGCATAAATAAAATTGTGCGATTTTCGCTATTATTTAGAATTCTCATGAGATCATTAAAGTGTATCACTTCCATAAACCGGTCACTATGAAATTTCTAAAACTTAAAGCCTAATTTTTAAAATTTATGGCATGAAATTATTGTTTTAATTTTTGGCAACAAATGTGAGCCATTTGAAATATGCCTAAAAAACGCAAAATTTAAACTTTCACATTACAAACGATGTAAAACGGATTCTTTTCGATTTCACAAGTACGTTTTTCTACACAAATTCAGCTAAGAGCCCTAACAACTATATGTTGGAACAAGCAGTTATTTTGCAAATAAAATACCAATTTATTGAAATTCTTTTGTTTTTTTTTTTAATTGTAAATATGAAATTAACAACATTTTTTATGATATATGGAATTATTTTTACAGATTAATTTTGTAATTTTTGTTGATTACTATTTAATTAGTTGTTTGATAGCCAAAACATGCATTTGATAGACAACTAAATGTTGGAACAAGAATATTTTAGATAGAGAGTATTATAGAGTATAGGGATTGTACCAACTAGGCCTTCACAGAATTCAGGGGTGAAACTATCTCATATTTCTTGTAATTTAGCACGTAGTTAACAAAAGATTTCGTAACGCTATCAAAAGAATCACAGCATATCCAGGTGCTGATATTCATCCGATCATAATCCGCTAATAGCAGATGTGAGGTTAAAACTAGCAAAAATTAAGAGAACAAATACAAACACCAGCACGCCTATAAATACAAGAGAACTGATGAAAGACGAAAATCTGAAGAAGAGTTATTGCGAATCAAATTAATGAAAGATTGCGAGTAATAGAACAAAATGATGATATCGAAGAGATGGTCAATGATATTAAAGAAACGATTCTGGCAGTAAACAGGAAAGTTAAAACACAGATCATAAAGAGAAAGCATAACGAATGGATGACGGACGAAATTATGGATTTAATGGAGAAGCGAAGGCAACATAAACAACAACGTAATCAAGACAAATACAAACAGATACACAAAGAAATTCGCCAGAAAATTAAGAAAGCAAAAGAACGTTGGATGGTGGAAAGGTGCAACAAAATAGAACAATTGCAGGAAAAAGGAGATAGTTTTGGACTACATAAGAAGATCAAAGAAATATCGAATATACACAAAAGCCACCACAGAACAAGAATACGCAACGACAGAAACGAATACATAGAGTCAGAAGAGGAGATAGCAATGGCGTGGAAAGAATACGCAGAAAGACTTTTTAATGACGAAAGACCAACACAACCAACGCGCAAACTTCCTTCCGAAAACTTATCAGGGCCATCAATAATGCGAAGTGAAATAGAATATGCAGTTAGAACCACAAAGATGCATAAAGCAACAGGTCCAGATGAAACTAATATAGAAGCAATAAAACTACTAGACGAGGAGAATATCGAAATCTTGGTAAAGCTGTTCAATAGAATTTATGATACTGGTTACATTCCGCGAGAATGGCTGCAGTCATCCTTTGTGATGATCCCAAAAACAGCTAATGCCACAAAATGCAATAAACACCGCTTAATCAGTTTAATGAGTCACTTGCTGAAACTCTTCCTTAGGATATTACACTCAAGAATGTACAAGATACTAGAAGAACTTAGCGGGTCAACACAATTCGGTTTTAAGGGAGGACTAAGAACAAGAGAGGCAATTTTATGTTTGAACACCTTAATACAAAACTGCTTAGATCAACGAAAATATGTCTACCTCACCTTCATCGACTACGAGAAGGCATTTGACAATGTTAAACATGATATCATGATGGAACTACTACATAGGGCCAACATTGACCAGAAGGAGATCAGAATTATTCAGAATCTATACTGGAACCAAATGGCAAAGGTGAGGATTGATCAAGACCAATATACGGATGAATTTGAAATCCGGAAAGGTGTCCGCCAAGGCTGCATACTCTCTCCGATGCTTTTTAATTTATATGTTGAAAATATAATTGCGGAAGCATTAGAAGACACGGAATTAGGCATACCAATTAGCAACCTACGCTATGCGGACGACACAGTGATTATAACTGATAATTTGGAAGATCAGCAGTTATTACTTGATAGGGTGAATAGCATAGGTAAAAAATATGGCCTCAAAATCAACATTTTGAAAACGAAATATATGGTCATTAGCAGAAACCCTCCAGAAAACCCGATAATATGCATAGGTGACGATCGTATAAAACGCGTGAAAACTTTTAAATACCTTGGCACCACAATCAATGACCAATCGGATCCACAACACGAGATAAAAACCCGAATACAAATGGCAAGACAAGCTTTTGTGAAATTCAGACCGCTCCTATGTAATCAAAAACCTAAATTTCGAAATACGCTACAGAATGGTCAAGTGCTACATATGGTCCATCTTGCTTTATGGCATGGAAACGTGGACTTTGAAAAAAACATCTATCAACAAACTTGAAGCATTTGAAATGTGGTCATTGAGAAGAATGATGCGCATACCTTGGGTGGATAGAGTTCGAAACGATGACGTCCTTAAGAGAGCCGGCGTGGAAAGAGAACTCTTTGAATTAATTAAAAAACGCAAGATTGGTTACCTTGGGCACATATTGAGAGGAGCAAAATATGAAATACCACAGTTAATCCTACAAGGGAAGATCGAAGGTAGGAGAGGAGCCGGCCGCAAACAAATATCCTGGTTAAGGAATATTAAAGAATGGACAGGAATACACAATACAGACGAGCTGTGTCACGCCGCCAAGAACAAATTCTAGTAATGAGATAGTCGCCTACGCACTGTGGTGTATGGCCTGTTAATAAGAAGAAGCACGTAGTTCAAAGTGGCAAAGTACACTGAGGGTTATTTCTTATGAGTTGTTTCATTTTGTGTCAAAGTGTATCTATTGGATTAATATTCTGGCTGCTAGAAGGATGTGACAAAACTTTATTGTCATGTTATTCCAACCATATTTGGTAGATTTAGTCGTATGGCAGGAGGCTCCGTCCTGCTAAAAGATAAAATTTCCGAATGGATATAACTATGCAGCACTTGGTAGAGGCCAATATTCAAGGATATATTGATATTTAGCTTAGTGTACTATGGCATCAATAAAATGTAATGTTCCCAACTCTTTTGCCGACATACAACCCCACCATGATGCCCTGTGGAAACTTTACAGTTCTTTAGAGAAAATCCTTATGGGATGCTTCTCGAATTACACTTTTTGCCGAATCACACGCTTTCGATAATCTCCCACACAGACATCAAATTTGCTTTCGTCGCTATAGATAACTTTGTCCCAGTTATGTTTGGTCCACGAAAGTTTTGATTTAGCCCAAATGTAACGATTCCTTTTTTGAGTTTCCGTCAGCAATGGTTTTTCTTTGGCCTACTCGAATAAATCAAAAAACAGAAAATTTATATTGCAAAGAAGAACCTATCAAACATACCTTATAAAAACTAAGACCGCTTTTGTGGATATATTTGCAACAGGATTCTCTGGAAACATTCATCCCAGTTTCTCTATTCCTTCTAACGGTTATTTCTCGTAGTGTATTTTTCTTTCCGACTTACATATTCGAATTAAATGCACTCCTTTGAGAAAAACTTTTGGAGGGCCTGAGCTTTTTCTGCAAACATCAATACTGGCAGTTTCACCATATTTATTAATTATATTAAACACAGTAGTTGTTGCTACAGTCGATTCACTGGAAATTTCACGGATTGTTTTTCCTTCATGGTAATGATGAATAATAATTTCTCGAAATTTTGGATAAGTAGGGTTTCCACGTTCCATTTTTATATTTTACTCGAAATGAAACTGAGAGTTGTCTTTATTTATACTCAAATGAGTCATGGCAATTATTGTTGACAACGCACTACCTACTCGTATGTTTGATTTCAAAGCCTTCTTGTGTCAGGCTGATAAAATTTAAGATTTAAGAAACGTGAGGAAAAGCAAAAATGTTCCAACATTTAGTTGTCAGCAGTTTTCGATTAACAAACAATTATTACATAGTATTCAATATAAAATAGTAGTTAAGCCGCAAAAATAATTCCATACATCATAAAAAATGTTGTTAATTTTATATTCACAATTAAAAAAAATTAATAAAAGAATTTCGGCAAATTGGCATTATATTCGCAAAATAACTGCTTGTTCCAACATATAGTTGTTAGGGCTCGTACAAATTTTACCCAACATCGTCTTTATAGAGGTATTTTCCGTGACGTGCAATCATTTGTAATTTGAAAGTTTAGCGTTTTTTTAGGCATAGTTCAAATGCGTCATATTTGATGCCAAAAATAAAAATTGAAATTTCATGTTGCATTTTTTGCAGATTAGGCTCTTAACTCGACGTAAAAAAATGTCATGGCTGCGCAATATTCGACAATGGACAGGAATCCACAGCTATGAAATGCTTCGCAATGCTGCTAAAAAACAGAATTATTTAATCCTAGAATATTTAACATCTCACCTGACAAGACGATGCACGGTGGACGCCTACGCAGAAATGCACGGCACCTTAAGAAGAAGAAGGCTCTAACAATCGAAATTTTATTGGCGACGTGCAAGTACTTGGATGTGATACGAAGAAACGATCGTGCGCGAGTAGCGGAGAAATCTTGCATTTTTTACTGCACATTTCATAGATTTCATAGATTCATATTGTCAAATTGTCATATTTCATATTCGTTTGTTTATTTACACCTTCTGTCACTGAAGAAAATAGGATTTAGTAAATGCTAGTGTTATAAATTGTAAAAATACAACAAAAAATTGTCAATTTAAGTTTTATTCGTTTCCAACTTCCAAGCACAAATTACTACAAAGAGAAAAGTGGATTTATATCATAAAAAGCATAAATAAGTAACATAACCTAAATTATGCATTATTCTTGCGCCCGATTTTAAAGTCAGTTTGAAATAAATAATATAATAAATAAAAGTTCACTTTTAAGTGAAAATAAAAGTTCACTTTTAAGTGAACATTTTAGTTTCATAACACACTTAGAGTTCACTTTCACCCAAAAATCAAGTTTAATGCTAATGTAACTTTAAGTTTAGCTATGTATTACATAGCTTTGTCCATTTTTTCTTAATTCTTCCACATTCTTAACATAATTTGCCACTACTAAAGCTTTTCCCTTTGACTCAGTGCTTGGTTGAAAAGTTAGTTGGTGATTTACTTTCTCAAATCCAGTTTTTATTATTGCATCCATATTAACAGTAATGCTGTAATTTAATAATGTATTTATTTGTATTTACACTACATACAACGTTTACCTTTTAATAACATACCGACATAACCTCAATCTTACTTTTTCTTCTTATTCTTTTTTGGGGCTACGTCCTTGACAGTTATCCGGTAACCTTAATCTAACATGAAAGCGCAGTAAATTTTGCTGATTTACGACACCAGGTGTCGCTCTTCCGAACTTGCACGGTCCCAATAGTGACCGGTCAATGGAAGCGATAAATATTCCTGATATCGCGTTTATTTATTTAACACTTTTATAGAAAACTTTTAAACAGTTTAACCACGGATTGATACAAATTTGAAATATTTGCAAAAAAGCAGTTTTTTGCACTAATTTATAAATTTTATTATTTTTTTTATTAACAAAATAAAATGTTATTAATACTTTTGAATATCGAGGAATTTCCGCCTTTTAAATTTGTGCGAAATTTCCTCCCGATCGGTCAAATAGTTTAAAAGTTATTTAATTTATTTATCCCTGAGTCTAAATATTTAAACTATTGAACTTGCTCTATAAAGGTCGATTCAAACGCATCAGTCCCGCAACAGTCCCGGCGCCAAACCGGTCTTGTCTGGTCACAGAACTAATCATTATCTGACTGCTGGGAAACTGTTCATCAACTGATGAATGTGAATGCCGGCGGCTATATTAACTATTAAAGAATATTTTGTATGACGGATTGTTCGGTTCGGACGCCGGGACTGTGACGAGACGTGACTGATGTGTTTGAATCGACCTTTTAATGATGCTAGAAAATGAAAATTAAAGGGAAACTTTTTCTATTTGCTGATGATACCAGTATTACTTGGAGCAACTCTAACATTTCAACGCTTCATTCAATTATAATCGCTGATTTGTTTATAATCAAGGCTTGGTCAGACTCCAACTTACTTAGCTTTAACGTGGATAAGACAGTAGCATTATCTTATAAAGGAGTCATTCAACCCTTGCTTTTGAATAAGAGCCAAATCAGTATCGTTAATTCCATAAAATAAAATTTCTAGGTATTCTTATCGACAGTGATCTTAAATGGTCCTTGCATACTGACTCCTTAAGAAAGAAACTAGCCTCTGCTTGCTTTTCAATAAGATCTGTTTCGAATGAACTAAATTTATCTTCTGCCAAAATGGCATATTTCTCATTGTTCGAGTCCTATCTTCGATATGGGCTTCCATTTTGGGGTTCTAGTACCAGCGGCCCAATTTGATACTATTTTTAAGTTGCAAAAAAGAGCAATTCGTTTTCTATTTGGTCTCAAACAACTCATTGCAAGACCTACTTCAAAAATCACGGAATTTTGACGCTTCCCTCTTTATTTATTCTTGGAAACGGTTTGTTTGATTCGACAGAATCTAAACATTTTTCCCGATAGACCTGATCATGGCGACTCCATTATAAATTCTAATTGTAACGTTTATTTACCGATCCCGTCCATTCAGCTAGTAAAGAATTCTATTCTATATAGTGCAAAAAAACTATATAATCACCTTCCAAGAGAAATTAAATCCGCAACATCTTTCATTAAGTTTCGTAAGATGACAAAAATCTATCTGTCTGTTTGTTTGTATTCATAGACATTTTCTTGTGTTATCAAGAAACATTAGTATTGTTTATAATTACATTTGGGTGTCTCAAGCAGTGGCTACAATTTGTTTCATTTGTTGTTGTCTGTACAAATTATGTAATAATTTGTACAGACTGTTTAAATACAATACTGTTTGTATTTTGAGAACGATTTCCGAAATGGAAATTGAAACGTCAATAAACGTACAACCTTTAATTGTGGCTTATTCCCAGTTAAATAGTAATTAAATTATGTAAGTTATACAATAAGTTTACTAATTTAAAATTGTATTGTTCTGTTTTTTATTATATTTGTTTTTGTTTTATACTTTTTGTACTATTTGACTGATTTTTTTAGCTTTGTTTATAAATTGTTCAATAATTTTTCAATGACAATAAAGCATATTTCTATTCTAGACACATTTAGCAAATTTCATTAGGATTCTTTAAGACTGAAACTATCTCAGAAACTAGGCTAATAAGATAAGATTTTTATCGAGAAACAGCTACAAATTTAAAGATAATCATGCTATTATTTATAACTTAAAACATTTTTAACCAGCCATATTTGTATCAGAAAATTTAATTGCCGCTATTTTATTTCAATACGGCTTTACTCCAAAATAATTTTTTTTAAGTTATAGGCATGGAACAGTATGATGTTTTTAGTTAATTTTGAAAAATTTAAATTTTTTTATTAATGTTCCTGGCCTGACACATCCATCTCAAAAAAGATCGCTGGTCTATTGGAATACTTTAGAAATCTTAAAAGTTCTTACATGGTAATCGATAATATAATATCTTTCACTAGATATAACTCTGTAATTATTTTTAACTTCTTTTAGCAGATGGGTTCATATGTCTTGCCGTCCACAATATTTAAGATTTCTTTTTTACTACAATTTAAACTTAAACCTAAATGAACCTATCAGTCCGGAATGTACCTTGCACAGTTTCCTCAATTTTCAATTCCCCATACCCAAGTATCGTGTTAATAAAGCTTGAAAATAGAAAAAAAAACATGTACGACGAAATAAACTAAATTAGGAGTTTCGTGTATTCGTCGACCCAAAAGGTAATTTGATTCTATCAAAAAAAGAAAAGTATCTAGCAAAAACTGTCACGGTTTCTAATCGAGCAAGGGATCGACCTTAAATAAATTGCTTAACAGATGAACGTTCGACAAAATGAAAAAAGTATTCCGAATGGTTTATGGAAACTATTTGTAAGAAGACATCCTTGAAACTAAGATAGTATACCTTACGAAAAAGATACATTATGGAAATAAATATTCAGTTTTCCAGAGTAGTTCTTGGCTTCGCCCATTTTCCTTTTTCAGGGCATAAATTATTTATTTTACTTCTTAGATATGTAAAAATATATAACTTCCTCTAGCATTCCAAAAAGCGGGGTGTAGATATATTTTATTCAAGTGCATTCATTTTTAACACAACCGTTTACCATTTATTTTATTATTAAATTACCGGACTGTTATATTATATTACATAATCATAGCAAAATATCTATTGCTGCATGTCTACATTCAATCACATCATTAAATTAACATGATGTCATTACAGTTCTGTAGGTAAAGTCCTACCAGAGATCTCTTAATATTTACTATCGATAAGTATCTACCGCAAGGCAACGAGGAATCGACTCTAAAATAGACAGGATCGTATCTTTAATTTTCGATTTGCATTACTTATTCGATTGTCAAGCAAAGATCAAAACTTTATCATCTCTAAAAATAGAGTACAAGAAAAATAGAGGCAAAAATATTTTAGAAAATTATTTTTAAACTTGAGGTGTGTCTAAAAACAGGTTTTATACCGTTATCAACTGCATTTAAAAATATTTACATAAATTACATATACATCCGAGGAGGATGTCAGTCCTCTACCGGACGCGTCCCCAGGTGGCGGATAGGGGAACGCCTCCCAGATATGGGTGGTGTCGGGGAAATGAAATACCCGACGCGGACCAACTGACAATAGTAGTGTCTGACCCAGAGTGGGCGGCTGCAAACAGCGTCTGACCCAGAGTGGGCGGCTGAACAATAGGTCCTCCAAAAGGGGGTTATGGCGTTAGGCGTTAGCAACCTAGCACACTTAAAAAATCCAAGGGCTAACAAACAATTGGCAGAAATGAAAAATTTTAAAATTAATCCCCGGGTGGTAATCCACCCCTCCGAAGGAGGGAGCCCCATCGGATACGGGGGGAGGGGGCACTTCTGCTTTGAGTTTAACAAACCCGGCTTCGAAACTCAACCGTAGACAAAAACAGAGAAAGCTAAGAATCGGTACATGGAATGTGCAGGGCTCGAGAACAAAAGCCAGTGAAGTAACATCAGAAATCGAAAAGATGAATCTCGATATCCTCGTCACAACGGAAACAAAAAAGAAAGGAAACGGCACTGAAAGAATAGGGGAACTAATCCATTGTTGGAGCGGAGTAGAAAAGAAAGACCGCGCAAAAGCTGGAGTTGGAGTTCTACTAAAGAAGAAATGGGAAAAATCTATAGACGATTGGGAACCCATAAACGAGAGAATTGCCAAACTGAAAATCAAGATTTATGGCAGAGAAATTATAATACTAGCAACATACGGTCCAACGAAAGACAGTTCAGCCAATGAGAAAAAACGATTTATCGAACAACTTCAGGAACAAATGGAGAAGAGAAAACCTAAACAAGAAATAATAATAGTGGGGGATCGAAATGGAAGAGTCGGGAGAAAAGACAATGACAGAACAGTTGGTCCATTTGGAGAAGACTCAATTAACGACAACGGAGGAAGATTGATAGAACTATGTGAAGTAAATGATTTGAAAATTATGAACGGATTCTACAAACACAAAAATATACATAAGTACACATGGACTCAAGAGACAAGAAAACTAAGATCCATTATTGACTACATTATCATGAACCACAAAAGCTCCATCAAAGTGAAAGACACCAGAGTGAAAAGAGGGGCACCGAGTGTGGAACAGATCACAAACTTGTGGTGGCATGGATGGAATTCCCCTATATCTGGACAAAACAAAAACATACATCGATTGTTACAACGGGAACGACAATAAACGAAAAGAGGCTCAAATTACATCTATTACAGGAAGAATCAATAAAAGATCTATACAAAAGAAGACTAGACCAAAAACTAGAAGAATTCAGATATGACACGTTAGATGAAATGCATGAACACATAAAAACCTGCCTGATTTCAGCGGCCTTAGAAGCTCTTGGAGAAGACGACCAAAGGAACACCCATCAGAATATCAAATTAAGGGAAGACACATTGAAATGTATAAAAGAAAAGAAAAAAACTACACATAAAATACCTAAACACCAAAAAACAGGAAGACTTAGACCTATATAGAGCGAAAAACAGAGAGGTAAAGAAAAGAGTAACAAATGAAAAGAACGAACGATGGGAACAAGCATGCACAGAGATAGAACGACATATCGAAGGAACGAGAAATTCAGAATCATGGCGAATATTAAAAGCACTCCAACGAAATAAGACAGAGAAAACCCAGATCGGCAAAATTAGTGAAAACGAGTGGCAAGAATACTACGTAGAACTACTTACAGAAAACCGTCCCCAATTTCAGGAAGAGAATACAGAACATGCAGGAAATGGGACATACGACCAGATAGAAATAAGTCTGACAGAAGTCAAGAGAGCAATCAAGACATTGAAGAACAAAAAAGCCAAAGGACCCGGAGGATACCAAACGAACTAATTAAAAACGGAACGGAAAAGTTATTCCGCATGCTACACAGAATGTTCGAAAGAGGACTAAATGGAGAGGAAATACCTGCGAAATGGACACAAGCATACATCACATCCATACATAAGAAAGGAAACAGAAAAAAATGTGAAAACTACAGAGGAATTAGTATAATATCGTCGGTAGGTAGACTTTACGGGAAAATTATCAAGGAAAAACTAGAAACTGAAATAATAGGAAAAATTGGAGAAGACCAAGCAGGGTTCACAGTAGGAAAATCATGCCTAGATCATACGTACACATTAGAACAACTGATAGAGAAGAAAATGGCAAAAGGTAGACCGGTCCATCTGGCGTTTGTTGATCTAAAGAAAGCATACGACTCAATACCTAGAGTCAAATTATGGGAAGCAATGAATGATCTCCGAATCCGACAAACACTAATAAAAGCAGTTAAAGCACTGTACAAAGAAAACAAAGTAGCTATTAAATGTGGAAATAAAGCCTACAATCCATTTAAGACGACAAAAGGACTTCTACAAGGCTGTGCTACGTCCCCTACTATGTTTAAAATATTCTTGGAAAAGACACTCAAACCATGGAGGAGAAAGTGCGAAGGAATGGGCATACCAGTAAGCGACGAATACCTATACACCTTAAGTTTTGCCGACGATCAAGTAGTCATCGCACAAGATGAAGAAGATCTCAGCTTTATGCTCAGAAAACTAGAAGAAGAATATAAAAACAACGGAATAGAAATAAACTTAGAGAAAACCGAATACCTAACAACAGAAAACAAGGATATGAGAAACCTAGAGATAGACGAGGGAAGACAAGTAAATGGAACAGATAAATTCAAGTATTTAGGAACCATAATATCGAACCAGGGAACAACAGAAGAAGATATAAACAACAGACTAAGACAAACAAGAAACTGTATAAGACAACTAAATTCAGTGCTGTGGGATAAGAACATTACGATAAAGACAAAAAAGAGAATATATATTACACTGACAAGAAGTATCCTGACATATGGGTCCGAAAACTGGACAATAAACAATAGAAATAGAGGTAGAATAAGAGCAGTAGAAATGGAGTTCCTGAGGAGAAGCTGTAGACTTACAAAAAGAGACAGAATTGAAAACGCAGAGATTAAGCGGAGAATGGGAGTGCAATCAGACATAATCGACTATATAGAGGAGAACGAGTCTATCCTGGTACGGCCACGTCAGAAGAGCGGACAGAGAACGCTGGATAAATAAAATCACAGAATGGAGCCCGATCGGAAGAAGAAAGAGTGGAAGACCCCGGTCATTCAGAGACGAAATTGACGAGGCTATGGAGAAAAGAACCCTGCGATATGGAGACCGGAATGACAGGGAAAATTGAAGAAAACGGTTGAGTGAAGGAAGGACAGTGAAAACTGTGGAAATCCTTAGTAATAGTAGTAGTACGTATACATAGAAAGTTTACAATTTATGAATACAATTCAAAAAGTACTTACATTAAAAAAAAAACTACATGGACAAGTCAGTTTCACTATCACTGTCGCTATCTAGATATATAATAATTGTTTCATTGAGCAACCTATCTGTATTTTTTCAGCTGTCATTGTTTATTTTTTCCATTTCTAATTCAAATAGACGAACTACAGATGAATTTAAAGTAAGCGAAACGTTACTTATCCTTACCTATGCTTTTAGGTCATGTCATATGTGTCCAATAGGATTGAACATGCAATAGTAAGGAGGAAGAAATACTGTATGACCCATGTCTTCCGCCAAACTGTCGCAATAATATTGTTTTCTGGTGGAAAATGATTTTAAAGCTTCAAGTAATTGTTTTTTAGAATAATTATCTTTATAATATATACATTTGGAAAGTTTTAGACGGAACATAGGGATTTTTAATACAATTACTGAGACTAGTATATTAGAGAAAGTTGTAATCCAAAGATTTCTAGGTTTTCGAAACCCAAATTCAGATATTTCCCTAAATATGTGTCTCTTACAATTTATAAAAGAAGCAGATGATGAATGAACGACATAGGAATCTAAAATTGCATTCCATAACACATCGGTTCTAGTGTTGCCCAAATGCAAGACCAAGACGAGACTTAGACAGTCTTGGTCTTGCGCCAATACACTTGGTCTTGGTATTGCACTCCCGGTCTTGGTCTTGCAGCAAGAGTCTTGCAAGTCTTGCCGGTCTTGCTGTTACCCATTAGCCTATTGCTATTTATTAAACGTTACTTTAGATCATAGAACAACCTAATAGAGCAAGTACGTTTTAAGCTTGAATAACCATAGCCATAATAAAGACCAACCAAATTAATAAATGTCTAAACAACTGACACCGAGTAGGGTTTGAAGCATCTAAGTGATCCGTGACTATGCTCTAATTAACTCAGGTATCTACCATGCCCCAAGGGAGTCAATTTAATAGGCTTGCATGTGCTGAAACATGCTTAAAACACAAAAAAAAACAAATTAATGACATAAACTTGACTGTATTTTAAAGACCATTATCTGCCTAGAAAGGGATTGATGGACCTCCCATCATATATGAAATGAAAATCTTAAAAAAGATTGGTATGTGGCAAAAAATCCACATACATGTATCAAGGGCACAAATTTTTTAGGTGATAAGATAAAAAACTATAATTCACTTATTAAAGCATTATAAAGAGACCACCAAAAACTCATCAAATTTGCTTTTAGGTCTTTTAGATCTATGAATCCAACTCTCATTACCCCGACTAGAACTATTTGAATCACTTATGTCAAATTCGTCACACATGTCAAATTGTAAACTTCTCACTGATTACCGAGAACAACAAGGATTAGATAAAAAAACAATTATTGCATTAGACTCGAAGGAAAGCTTGATTGAGAATGAAGTAGTGATGTCGAAAAAGTAACTACTCGTTACTATCAAATACCCTAACTACGGAATAAAAAATCGAGAATTATTATCGTTACTTCGTTACCTTAAATATAATGGGTATTTTGTTTACACTGTAATCGGCATTATCTCTTTGTTTGTTTATCTCGTTACTTTTGAATAGTAGCCGCATTCTTATAGCAAATTTTGAATGATATCGCATACTCAGCAAAAAAAATAGTGTTATCCCGAAAAGATTTGTGGTATTTAAATTCCTCGTAACTAAATTATAAGGAAAAAAATATGCTAACCTAATTATATTTTTTATCAGCTAAAGTGACACATTTTTAAAAAGTTTCAATACGATATTACTGTCGGCGTTGCAAAGCAAAGATATTATTTTATAATTGTCCATCACATTACATTTCGAACATTTGTACTAATGGTAGTGGTATTTTCTGGAGGTTGACCACAGTTTAAAGAAGAAGAAGAAAAAAGAAGATATCCAGCTTCTTGACAGGTGACTAGGCGCGAATCACTGTTTTTTTCTGTGCGGTGTTGATCACAAGTGTTTTCCGAATATTGTTATAAAAAGTGTTTAAAAATGCCAAAAAGTTATCAGAGAAGGATAGTGTATCCCGGAAGAGGCGTAAATATGAAAAGTTACAACAGAAATTGGCAAAGTTAAGAAAGGATTTGGAAGAAAGTGACCAAGGTATTTATAGGTTATGTTATACATTCTACACGCTTTTTGGAAAAAAGATATATTGGTTGTCTCAATTAGGGTGCCTTTAAGTAGCCCAAAGTAAGGCAGAATAAATAATTAACGCCTTAACAAAAACTAGAGCAGCGGGTACTTTTTAGTAGCCCAGTAAATCTTTATGATTATTTGACCTATTGATCTATTATGTTATACATTCTACACGCTTTTTGGAAAGAGATATTATATTGGTTGTCTCAATTAGGATGCCTTTAGGTAGCCCAAAGTAAGGCAGAATAAATAATTAACGCCTTAACAAAAACTAGAGCAGCGGGTACTTTTTAATAGCCCATTAAATCTTTATGATTATTTGACCTGCTCCCATTTCTCATAGGTACTTTACAGTAGCCCAAAAGTTTAGAAAAGAAATAGATTTTATTTAATTACTTTTGTACATTTTACCTGGTTTTTACTTTACAACCATAACAAGTTTACATACTTTTTTACCTTCAATACTAAATTTTTTGTTTTTGTTTGGTATTGTCAAAAATATTAAAGTCCTTTTTATTCATTGAATTTTAGATGAGGAGAGGCAAACTGAAGGTCAAAATATTATACAAAACCATTGTGGGTAAGCTTACAGAAAAATTCCCACCTGCTACAAACTGTGAGAGACTTTGCCCACCGCAGTTAAATCCTGAGATCTTATCTGCAATAAAAGATAAAAGTAAAAGTAGGGAAGATAAGTACTTGCAATCCATGCAAACAATTTTAGCGGCAAGTATTATGGCTCTTTATAAAGAGGTCGAATTGGGACTAAATGAAAATAGGAGTATCGAAACAAGTGCCAACTCCATAAACCTCAATATAGAGGTGTTTTATAAGATGTACTTGCACAGAGGTTTTTGCTCAGTTCTTCATTAAATTCAAAATTGAAGAAATTATTAGATGAGCAACCTATAGATAAATATTTATATGGAGAGAATTTGGTTGAAAGGTTGAAAGAGAGCAAGGACACAAAATCAGCAGCCTTTCAGGTCAGCTCTATTATAAAGCCACAAACATCAAATTTTTACCCTAGGACTGCTCCTTAACGCTAAGCTCCTATTTTAGCTCAACAGCCAACAAGAGTTCTTGCAGAATCTAGCAACTTCAATCAGCAGCATTTAAACTACAATCCAGCCTCGAACAGACCGAGATTTCGACAAAGCCAGTACTTACCCAAATCGCCTGCAACCAACATCAAGATACAAGCAGTTGAACAGGCAGCAGTACCAGGACCAGAGCAGAATAACCAAGAGGTCATATTGAAGGTAAATAAGAAATTAGCAGGTAATGTGGCTAACTATATTGAAAACTGGAAAAAGATTACTGCAGACAACAAAGTTTTAAGTTGGGTCCAAGGTTTTAATATTTTATTTAAATCAACGCCCTCTCAAGAGAGAGCACCAAAAGTTTTGATAGACCCAAATGAGTCATATGACTTAGCTATAAAACAATTACTTGAGAAAGGAGCTATTTCTCTCTCTTCATATACACAAGGGCAATTTCTTTCTTCATATTTTCTAGTGCCAAAAAGGATGGGAGTCAGATTTGTTTGAATTTAAAACAATTAAACTGCTTTATAGAAGTCCCACATTTTAAGCTGGAAGACTATAGGTCAGTTCTTAAGCTCATTTTCAAGGGTTGTTTTATGGCAAAGGTAGATTTAAAAGATGCCTATTTTGCTATATACCTGTTCATGAAAATTCTAAAAAAATATTTAAATTTTGAGTACAAAAATATTCTGTATCATTTTAAATGCTTACTATTTGGTTTGAATATCTCGTCTTTTATATTTACAAAGACTTTGAAATCAGCTCTAAATAATCTAAGAACAAGAGGTTTTACTTCTGTCATTTTTTAGATGACACTTTACTAATTTCAAAATCATATTTAGAATGTAAAGAAAATATTGCTGAAACATGTTCTATGTTTTCCCGCTTAGGCTTTACTATACATAAAGAAAAAAAAAACATACTTTCACCCATGCAAAGTACAACTTTTCTTGGTTTTACGTTTGATTCCAGAGAAATGATATATTTTGCTCCCGCTGACAAAAAAAATTGTTAATAGAATTCAGAAAATCAAAAATAAAAGTACATGTAAGATAAGATCATTTGCAGCTTTAATCGGCCAGTTATTAGCGATTTGTCCTTCAGTTAAATATGGTAAATTATACTTAAAAAAATTAGAAGAGAGAAAGTAGCTTGCTCTTTCTAAAACTAATAGTTATAACACTAAAATGACCATACCTAAATACTTGGAAAACGATTGCAATTGGTTGTTAAATAACATACCAATTAGTAAGCAAAATATAAAACAATCAAATTATGTACTTGAAATATTTTGTGAGGCATCTCTTTTAGCCTGGGGGGCATGCTGTAATGATAACAAAACTCATGGTTTTTGGAGTTGTGAACAGCACAAACTACATATAAATGCACTTGAGTTACTGGCAGCATATAATAGCGTGAAATCCTTTTCCAACGGACATAGAAATTTTTATAACATATACTTAACATTTTGCTAAGAATAGATAATACAACAGCGGTGTCTTGTATTAACAAGATGGGGAGTGTGCAGTATTCTAATCTAAATAGCATTTCTAAAGAAATTTGGCAATATTGTGGAAAACAGAAATTTAAGAATATTTGCATCTTATATCAGTATAAAAGAAAATATTGCTTATTCAGAGTCAAGTTCTTTAAAAATAGAAACAGAGTATTCTTTAAGTGATAATTGTGTTAATATAATTTTTGAGCAGCTTCATATTCCAGATATAGATTTGTTTGCCACACATTTTAACAAAAAATGTGCAAGGTATGTGACTTGGAAACCTGACCCCAGATCAGAAAAGGTTGATGCATTCACTCTAAATTGGCAGGGATTAAAATTTTATGCTTTTCCACCTTTTGCTTTTATTATAGTTAGTTTTAGAAAATATAATATATGACAAAGCCATAGGGATTGTGGTAGTACCAGAATGGCCACGTCAGCCTTGGTACCCAACCTTTAATAAGCTGGTATCAGGCAAAAAGATAATTTTAGGACCTGATAAAAATTTAATCTCGAACCCTTTTAGGCTTCCATATCCGGGACACCAACATCTTACCCTGGCTGCTGCATGTTTATCAGGCAAGCTTTTTTAAGAAAAGGCATTCCTGAGGTTTCCATCCCAATTATGACTGCATCTATTACAACAAAAACACTAAATTTGTATAATACAGTTTTCAAGAGATGGTGGAGGTATAGTAAAGAAAAAATATAGACCCTTTTGCTTATGAATTATCAAATATTATTAATTTTATTAAATCTATAGTAGATCAGGATTACACTTATAGTTCTATAAACAGTCACAGAGCTGCATTGGCGTTGATAATAGATATTCCAGAAAATCATAAAAACATTTTTAAAAAATTTTACAAAGGTACCTATATATAACCTCAAACCTTCATTGCCCAAATATCAATTTACTTGAGACCCTTAACCAGTATTAGTTGATTTAGAAACATTATTTCCTCTCACAGGCCTTTCCATGAAGGAACTTACTTACAAACTTGTAATTTTAATTGCTCTTACTTCACACAGGTTGCAAACCATATCCCTAATAAAAATTCAAAATATTCTCATTGATCAAGATAAGATTGAGATTCTGATACCAGATAGGATAAAAACTTCGTCAAAATATAAAAATCAACCTGTTTTTAAGATTTCCATATTTTAAGGAAAAACCACAGTTGTGTGTAGCATCGAGTTTATGCCAGTATTTAGAGATTTCTAAAAACATTTGTCCTCAATTGGAAGGCAAGATGTTTATAACTATGAAAAAAACATATAAAGCAGCACCTACACAGACATTGAGTAGATGGGTAAAAGATATTTTAAAATTATGTAATGTAGACACTAATATTTTTAAAGGGTATAGTGTTCGTCATGCATCTACCTCAGCAGGGGCTAGGGCTGAATTAAATATAGAAACTACTAGGGAGACGGCAGGGTGGACAGAAAATTCTCAAGTATTCAATGTTTTTTATAATAAACCTTTAGCAAAAGATTACAAAAACTATATTATCTGGTTAGTCCATGTAATTGTATATACATTTTGGTTTCGTTTAATTCTCTTATGAATTTTGTAATTATATGTGTAGGTTATGGTTATGACATAACATAATTTTATTATTTTATTTTTTACACATATTATGTACTTAAAATATAAACATTACCCTTAATTGTTGTAATATGTTATCCACTTTTGTAGTTCCTAATAAAAAATAAATAAATAAAATCTGTGAATTATTAATTTTTTGGGGATGGCAATATAATTTTGTTTATTTATATCGCACAATATTGTCTAATCTTTCAACAGCCTACCATTAGTACAAATGTTCGAAATGTAATGTGATGGACAATTAATTGATTGGTTGACTTACCTGTTAAGGAATGACAATCATAATTGTCCTATCTTACATTTCGAACATTTGTACGCTCCCCCCATTGATTCTTTAGAACCCACCCGTTTATTGTGCGATCAAAAAAAAAAACAGTGATTCAGTCACCTGTCAAGAAGTTGGATATATTCTTTTTTCTACTTCTTCTCTAAACTGTGGTCAACCTCCAGAAAATACCACTACCATTAGTACAAATGTTCGAAATGTAAGATAGGACAATTATGATTGTCCTTCCTTAACAGGTAAGTCAACCAATCAATTAATTAGAAGGGGCTATTCTCAAAATCTGGACAATTAATTTCAGAGCGAAGAAGTAGTGTGCTGGGAAAGAATGTACAAAATATTTTATTTTTAGATTGTAATTATGACCTCTGAGTATATGTCAAATTTTTAAGTGTTCTTGTAATGAACATTTTGATTCGCTATGTATGTTTATGGTATTTTTCGTAATGCACAAGTCAAATTTTCCAAATTTTTGATAATACTTCTTTGCGTCTCATAGAGTATCTAAGCATACACCCGAACTAGTATACTCCCTAAAACCACACTCAGTCCTAACTGCAAGACGCAAGAGTCTCGCAGGCTTAGTCTTGTTCTTGCTCAAGTCTTGCACGGTTAGTCTTGGTCTTGGTCTTGCAAAAATTAGGCAGTCTTGGTCTTGGTCTCGGTCTTGCAAAAACGCAAGAACAAGACCAAGACTGCAAGACCAAGACCGATTTTGGGCAACACTAATCGGTTCATCTAGACAAGAACCTTTCCTGAACTGGTTTCTTAAACTCAAAATACTAGTAAATAAAGATATAGAAAAGGAACATTCTTGATTTGACGTTCAAGGCTTCTACCCAGTCACTCTGATAAGTCCTGTTACGACGAAATACGTATAAGCGTGTTGAAGCAGCACTATACATGAAATCAAATCGTAACTGTCATTTCTGGATTAGAACATCTTGTTTCACTTAACTTTTTTGAGAAAAAATACACATAAAGTGTTAAAAAAATGTAGGTAACTTTTACATGGCTCTAAATGAATTAAATTTACTATGAACAATATAGATAATATTAGTATAAAATATTATACTCACATTTAAAAACTTAACTTCTAAATGCAAACTTAAATGCTGAATGGTCACCAGCCCCTAATTCCCACCATCAGTTTCTTTCTCTTTGTACAACCTTAACAAATCCATGGCGTCTTGAGCTTGTCTCTTCTCACACAAATAACGTCCAGAGGCTTCTTTCAAACTTTCCAAAAAGTCCCTGTCGGGAAAGGTAATGTCAACCAATGATTCTGGATCCATATCACTCAGCAATTCCAGTTCTGCACCACCAAGCAGAGAAACATGGCAGAGATTATTTCTGAGTTTGCCAACCTAAAAGAAATAATACACCTTGAAGCAATTTAAAACATTAATACACTATTTTTTAGAACATTTCCCAATGTACAGTGGAGTAAAATTTAGTAATGGTCCAATAAAAATATTTCTTGTAATTTTTTTCTGGGATAGTAATTTTTATTTCATGTTTCAAGTCAAAACTTGTCTCATTTTTTTTATTTAACGAATTTAATCCAAACTAGCAATGTTTCATTAGTAGGTTTAGACTAGTATTCATCAAGTTTATGTTTTGTTTTCCAGATAAAACAGTGATTAAAGAGTATGGGTTTGGATTTTCTCAATGTTTTCTTTTGAAACTTTTGTACAATATATGAAACTATTTTGTATATAATATACATATTGTATATCGCACCCTCAGTAATTAGGGATCAACTCAAAATTTTGGTAAATTGAGATTTAGATGCTATGGGCACAAAATTAAATTCTCTACCGGTTAGCGCTGACAGAGAGAGAAATAGGACATTAGTTGCTCGGTAAATATATTTGTGCCTCTCTCATACTTCCCCCGCAACCTATTGTTTTACTGCTACAAGGTAACAATCAGTAATGTGTCCATTAGTCGTCAAAGGCGGACTGTTCAAACGTCGTGCGATTCGTGTTTGTGCCCTTCTATGACAAAACTCCTGGTGAGTTTGTATCTTAATTTTTGTATTATATAGAACAAGTTTTAGTTTATGCCCTTATATTATGTAAAATGTAATTAATAATTGGGTCTAATTCATAAATAGCTCGCTATATTGCCAAAAAGTAAGATGTTATTCGGAATCATATCTTATTGGTTCATTATAGTACGTAAATTGTTTTATGCTGATGGCGAACTTTGTAATGGCCCTTATTTACATGAAAATTTTAACTATTTTTTTATTGATCCGATTAAACTAACAGAAAAATAATTAAGTTGTAGTTTTTAAAAAACAGTGTTTATTACATAGATGCAATGTATGTGTTTGTAGTGTAAAATGTTTACATTTTATTTGATTATATAATCCGTAGTTCGTTTCTCAGCAAGGTACGTCTAAAGCCAATAATTTCCATGCATCCTTATCGAGATGCGAGAGTTGCCATCAGTTAGATCAAGAACAGTAGGTAATTACATAATGTCTTTCAATACATTCAGAGGAAAGCGACGTAGACCTCAGTGATGACGATCCCACTTACAAGCAAGAGCATTTTCGTCGACGTCCACGGATCACAGCAACTCTAACTTCGATTGATTACAAACAATGTAACTTATGACAAATATAACATTCAAAGACAATCCAGAAAACGTAAAGCAGATCCAACCAAATAGATACAAAACACGCAAAAAATGAAACGAAACTTTGGGTCAAAGCTATGTAGCTATACATTCGAGAAATTGGTTCCTGCACGTAATATGAAACCACCTGTGTCCAAAAATGTTAGATTAAAATGCAGTGAGCGAATCGATGATTCGAAAAGGTATGAAATTATTTAGTGCATTTTGGGCATTAGGGGTATAGACAATTACAAGGAATGTTATGTTTTGTCTAATAGCGCACAGATTACACCTAGGTACAAGTATACCAATGCCGAAAAGAAAACCACGAAATCCAAACCATGCATTCTATTTTTTCCGTAGACAACGAAAGAGTTAGGGTATGCAAAAAGCTTTTTTATTAATACTATTGATATTTCTCATAAGGATGATTCGAAATGTACATGAAGATATTAGAAAAACTGGGCTTCATAAAGGATGACCAACGCGGCAAACACAATTAGTCATAAAAGTGTAAGTGATGAGCTATAAAATGCCATCCACCAACTCATCAACCCTATACCCCGCAATTGAGTCACATTATCTAAGAGCATCTACCTCTAGAGAGTACATCAGCATTGGTAAAAGTATTGCAGAGCTCTTTAGAGATTTTGAAGTACTGCAAGAGGAAAGGTCTCGCCCGCTAGACTATATCACACGTTTTATGAAATTTTTAACACAAAATTTAACCTTGGCTTTTATCCAACCCAAAAAGGATCAATGCGATCTTTGCCTGCAGTTCCAAAATCCTACTGAACCACTAAAACAGAATCTTAGGGATCAATATCAACGCATTTGGAAAAAAGAAGTTATGCAGGGAGAAAAAAAGATGACAGAAAGAACATTGATGAGTGCACTATTGTGTGTATGTTACGATGTACAAGCCATTATGCAAAGTCCTAACGGTGAAACATCAGCATTCTACTACAGTTACAATTTCACTATGACGAAATTAAAAAAAAATCACGGAAAACGATGTGTCAACAATGGACATCTCTAAATGGCTTTGACAATGTCCATTGTTTATTTTTGGGGACGAGGACTCAAGCGAAAAGAGGCGCTACAGAGATAGAGAGCTGTGTTTTCCATTATTTACAGATTGTGTCTGATAAAGCTGGTGGACAGGAAGTAAAATAACATTTTTTTTTTCGGATAACTGTGTGGGCAAAACAAAAAGTAAATATCTCACATGCTTAATACCTATACGCTGTTGCCAAATCTAAAATTTGTCCGTCGATAAACTCACAAATATCTCATAAAGGGCACACTCATAACGAAGCATGATAACGTGGCTTAGTTTGATACAAAAGCAGATAGCTAGAGAGAGAGGAAACTGGCCACAATATACTCTCCTGTTCAATAAATATCAGCAATCAAAAGAGCAAGGAAAACTGGTGCTGTACCATTTATAGTTCACAGTTTAAACTTACAATGTTTTTTACGATCTTCAGAAATTACAAGAAAATTGGGGCTATAATTTTAATACAGATGAACAGAAAAATAATCTTGTATGGAATAGTATTAAAGTACTGAAATTTAACCAAAGAAGACCCATTTTCGTTTTGTTACAAGTGCTCATATAACGATGAGTTTAAAATAGTTAATTGTTCGTGATAAGTGGAAGAGAATGCCAAATATTAAAGAAATAACCATGCAGAAAACGTAACTCGAGGCACTTCCACTTCGTTGTGCTAAAAAGAATGATCTTAAGGATCTTATTATATAACACTATTGATAGATCCATACTATGCGTCTTATTATAACAACTGTGTCTTAATATTACGTAATCTTTGGGATTTCAAACATATTTGTGAGAACTGAGTACATAGTCAAAGTACAATAATTAAGTTTTGAGACTGAATTTTATTTTTGAAGACTTTATTTTATTAGAATGAATTTTTTTGTTATGTCAGTTTTCTAAGTTTAGAATGGAGGAATTATTGTTTTTTTTGTTATGTATAATTGTTTTAAGTTAACTGTGGAGATATTGTGATATACAAATAAAGTAATAAGTAAACGACAATGTAAAAATTGAGGAGTTATACTTGTAAGTTTTATTTGGAATTAAAAAGTTGAACAATAAATTGTGATAATATTAAAGCTATCTTATTATGTTTAACTCTTGTTTTGAATTTTTTTTATGATTATTTGTTATATTTTGCACTGATTTAATAAAGTATGACTTAATTATTTTACTGACATTTTATTTGTTAAAACAGAAACAATAAATTCAAACATCGATTGGGATTGGTGATATAGAGTACCATTTACGATTAAAAATTAACCAGTGGCAGGTAACACTATAATTATAAGGGATCAAACTTAAATAGTTCCTTATTTCTGTTATGGTTTTTTTATACTATACGGGACTAACTTGTAAAGTAGTTTTTTCCATTCCTTGTAATTAATAAGAATTTATTTTTATTATTATTTTTTCCTCATTGTAATTTTTAATGCAGTTATCAAATAACAAATCTGCCAAATTTCGTATTTATAACTTATATAATAAACACGTTATTTGAAAAAAAGCTGTTAATGTCAGATACCATGAATTTTTAAACGCGATTCCCACAAATCTACTTTTTTGAATTGTGCCTCTATATTACTGAGGGTGCGATATGTAAAATTTTGTATATAATTTTGTATATAATATATATTTTATTAAATACTAGAACAATAATCACTTTACTAAATACTAGAACTTTACTTTATAGATGTACCATTGCTGTCTATAACTAAAATTTTAGGAGGGCTTTTCAGATAACAAAATTTTCTTTCTTCTTCTTTTAGTACCCTGTCCGATTATATATTAGTATTATAATATTATTACTACATTTTAGAAAAAAAAATTGGAGGATAACCTCCATTTAAATATGTTAGTTAAATCAGTGTAAACAATAATGTTCTAAGTAATTTTTTTAGTAGATCTACATCACTCAATGACTCAAACCAAAATTGTGCACTGGGTCAGCACCGAATATGGCATTGGTCCCAAAATTGCACCTGAAAGCATTGTGGACATTCTGAAGTCCAGCGATTTGGGTGCTAACTGCAAGTGCAAGAGGATAAAAACCAGAAAAGGTAAATATTGCAGTTCTTTTAAAGTAGCAGATCCAACAGAAGACTGACCTAGGTATTTATGTTCAGAAATATGGCTTGACGAAATGACTGTTAACCATTTTCTGAATCTGCAGGTGCCTTTGAAATCCTACATAGCATCCATAAAACAAACATCACCTTAAGGATTCTACCTGCAAATATGCAATAATTACGGAATTACGTAAATGAACTGGAAGCTTTTATTGCAGAGAAGCAAATTGATGTTCTTTGAATAACGGAAGATTGGCTGAAGGAAAATACGATTAAAGGAGTCCACTTACAGGCATTTAACTGGCAGTTTTTCCCACCAGATTGGATTGGATTACTGAGAAGTTACAATTTAAATCAATCAATTTTGAGATGCAGTGTGAAATTGTCAGCATAGGGAACTGGGTTTTTCTGACCACAACAGACAACAGGTTTATTTTCAAGTATATAAGTGTCAGGAAGCAGAAATTTGTTTCAGACCAATTATACAGAGAGGTCTATTTCTGTGTCATGATAGAATATTTGAAATATGTTGTGACTTTGCGAATGGGTAAGAGAAGGATGTGAATGAGTCAGTTTAACACATTTATGAATGTTTTGGAAGAAGCTTATTTGGAATATTAGAGAAAAGTATTAGGTAATGGCCAATAAAACTAATAAAATTAATTGGTTTGAGAATTACTTAAAAGCTATATATGATCCACTGCACTTTTTAAAACAGCTTAATAAACAGTACCAGTCACCAGCTATTGATAGGACATATAAATAATGCAATACAAAATTGCAATACATGATGCAAAAATCATGGCAAAATAACATCATCAGGAATTGTAGTAATCCGATAAAGTCTATGCGGAAAATCATAAATGAGCATTGTGGTGTTAAGGAAAATATTAGTCAATGTCCTAATAGCAGCCCAATATATTTAATAATTACTTTTCACAGATAGCATCTGTGAATTTGATGGGGTAAATCTTCAAAAAGGGGCACTCAAACCTGTCAGAAAATTATCAAGCAGTTTCACTGCTACCAATTATTTCAAAAATTATGGAAAAGTACATGGCACTACAAATAGTAGATTTTTTGAGGCAATGATATGTTTTCTTAGTCTCAATTTGGTTTTCACAAACATAAAAATACAGTTTTAGGTATTTTAAATCTTATATTGTATATTACTGAGTCATTTCATGGGCTTCAATTTAACTCAGTCCTTTTGTGTAAATTGAGCAAGGCTTTTGACTTGGTCAGCAATGAAATCCTCCTGCAGAAATTAGAAAAATATACCTTTTGTTCTGAGAGTATTGAGCTCATAAAATCGTATTTGAAAGATAGGGTGTACTATTGTGAGGGCTGTTGGGGTGTTTTTGAAAGAGAGCGTGTTAAATATTATAATACCCCAAGGTTGAATACTGGTTCCAATTTTATTTTTGATTTATGTTAACGATCTGAACAATAATGAAACTAAACAAATGATTTCCCTAATGAGAGATGTGGTTTTTGAGAGTTCTTTGGACCAAAAATTATAGTGGGGTCCACATATTAATAACTTGTGCAAAAAAACTAAAAATAAAAGTCTCTTTATTTTCAGAAATCTTTCAAAATGTGTCTCACTGGAGATTACACTATATATCTCTCCACATTCAACTCACATATTTCATACTCCATCCTTGGCTGGGGTCATGTAGCTGACATAGTATCGGTCTGCAGAGACAGGCAGTAAGGGTCCTTGCTGGTTTGGGATTTAGGAAGACCTACCATCAGACTCATGAAAGACTGGATATTCTTGCTGGATATGCACAATACATTCTAGAAAACCATTTGATTCATAAAGAGAAATATCAATCTTAATAGAAGTCATGCAGATCAGCACAATTACAATACTAGGCACAGGCAGAATATGATACCAACATATTGGCATTTGGAAAGTAATCAAAATGGACCAGGTTATCGAGTAATAAAATGTTATAATGTTCTGCCTGAGAAAATCAGAAATTGAAATATCATGAATTTGAAAATAAAATTAAAAAAATATTGATAAAAAATTAGTTTTATACCATTTATGAATGAACATAATTTTTATTTTTAATTGAGGTTTTGTACATATTTGACATGTGTTATAGATTTTTATATTTTTAACATAAATAAACAATATTGAGTAATGTTATTTTGTACTAAGAAATATCAAACATTACAGCTAAAAGTGTCAAAAACACTTCCAATTGTTTTGGTATTGAAGTATCCAAATGCCTAATAACAGATTTAAAACAGTGTTTTTTCCTGTTTTCCACAAAAATGGTTTTCATGACAACATTTTTGTTAACACTGATTCAGTTAATGTTCCTATAGTCCTTTGGCTTATTCTTGTGAATATTTTGATGGAGATTCATTGTTGAAAAAAAAAATAAAACAAAGAATCCTATCTGTCACTATTAATAGTGACTATATGATGTGTATGTATGTATAATGTGTATAATAATGTAATAATAGTAATAGAAGTGTCTATTCATTAATTTTTATTACAAAATTTTCATTTGTAAATACTAATATATAAATGACTATAAACAAAATTGTTTTAATTGATGCTGTGTTGTTTTGTTAATAAGTTTGTGTGAATATTTTTACAAAAAACAATTACTAAATTTACAAGACAATGATAATGAAGAATTTGTTCAAATTTGTATGTTAACTTACAATTTTTTGTTTCTTTTATTTTATTTCTACACAAATTCCTTGTCACCACACATGGTAATTTTTATCACAAAAATTTTAAATTAAATTTAGAAATTAAAATAAATAATTTTTTAGTCTTTGAGACCACTTTATTTAAACAGTATTCTACTTAATCTTCCTTGTCTTGATTTTATGGTCACATTTAATTTTTTAGATTCAACCGAGATTGTATTAAAAATTCATTTTTCTATGACTATGCCAGAGGGTGATTTTCATCTTTTATATGACCTCATTTAAGATACGAACTGGACAGAGTCAGAGGGGTGCTTGGATGTGGATGTATGTATGCAGTTGTTTTATGAAAAGTTGCATGCTGCATTTATCAGTCAGTACCCAAAAGAGCAGTCGAGAATGTGTTTAAGAACAACAACCAGGTATCCAACTCTTTACTTCATTGGAACTTATATCGAAGATTAAACGTAAGAATCATCTTCATAGGCAGGTTAAATAAATCTGCCAAATGCTTTGATTTTGGCTGAATATAAATCACTGAGAAGAAGGTGAAACAGCTTAGTAGGATAACATATAGGTGTCACAATGAAAATATTGAGAATAATGTACAAACTGACCCTAGTAGTTTTTGGTCCTTTATAAAATCCTGTGGTGTAAATACAATTCCAACAGAGGTATCTTATAAGGGTGTGGACATAAGTGACTGTCAGGATATTGCCAATGTTTTTTTCAGAATACTTTGGCTCTGTATTTCAAAGATCAAATAGTCTTAATAGTACACTGAATTAGGGGGTTTTTACTTTTCAAAAATAACAGTTGAGAATGTTGTCAAAGCATTAAAAGACTAAAACCAAAAAAGGCCACAGGTAATGATCAATATACCAGCATACATTTTTAAAGGTTGTGAAGAGACTCTTTCTATCACTCTCACACTAATTTTTAATTTGTCCATTAAACAAAGTAAATTTCCAGATAGCTTAAAGCATGCAGTTATAACACCTATATTTAAATCTAGTAATGCTGGTATACTCCATTAGCTTACCTCGGGCATATTTTGACAGATTCATTGTCGGAAACCTACAACACAACAATTCCTACTTCTCAGTATTAATAGCTCAAAATATACTACTATTGCAGACTTCTTCTTTGAAAAAGAAGAATTATTATAAATATGGGAGTGTATACTAAAACCATCTAATTTTGGGTAGTATATTTAAAAAATATATTTTAGTTGTTATAATTTAACATATTATATTTATATGGTACAGATAAATAAATATTGATTGTTGGTAATCTCGAAGTTTACATTTTATTACTATTATAGTTTGTTTTCTATTAATATTGGCTATGAGTATGTGTGCTTGGTTGTATAGTTAATTTCTAGCCACTTTTAGTCTGTCAAAAAGTAACTAACTTCACAAAAAAATAATTACTAAATTCACTAGACAGTTCGGACTGGGAATAGCGAACCAAGTATAGCATTGAGAACTATAGGCCTATATCTGTTATCAATACAATTGCCAAAATATTCGAAAATGTGTTTTATAAAAATATTTTGAATTACTTTGGAGGTAGGTTCTGTCTAGACTAGAACAACATGATTTTTTACTAGGGAAGTCCACTGTGTCAAATTTGTGTGTTTTTACAAGTTTTGCAGCAGGAGGCCATAAATAATAAAACTCAGCTGGATGTCATTGTTACCGACTGTACCAAAGCTTTTGATAAGATAGATCACTCTCTACTTATTGAAAAGCTAAGCAAATTTGACTTTGATTCAGAAGCATGTTGTTTATATGAGGTCATATCTTTCTGATAGGTTAAATCAAGTTAAAGTAGGGAACTGTTTATCTATGCCATTATGTCGACCATCAGGTGTACCATAAGCGTAGCAACTTGGGTCCTCTTCGTTCACTATATTTATTAAACTATTTGCTTGACTGTGTGAAGTTTTCGACAAGCCTGCTTTGTACATGATGATTTTAAGATTTTTAGCAAGAAAATTATCAATCTGCAGGACTCTGAGATGCTGCAATGTGATCTGAACTCACTAAGTCAATGGTTCGAGGATAACAAAATGCTTCTAAACACTTCCAAATGATCATGATTTTACTCTTACTCGAAAACACAATACATGGAGAACCAATACCAAATTTCTAGCAAGTATTTAAGAAAGACCGCTTTGCATAGATCTTGGTGTAATGTTTCACGCAAAATTTGAGATTTAATGAACATTAATGGACTCATCATTAGAAAGGCATACGAATTTAGCTTCATAATTCGTAATATCAAAATTTTATTAAAAGATTTGATACTCTAATATCATTATACAATGCACTGGTAAGACCTCAATTGGATTATGCCTTTATTATATGAGCACCACAAGCCGAATTCAATGTTGATCAGATTGAAAAGGTTCAAAAACGATTCTAGAGGTTTCTTTATGTCAGAAAGTTTGGTATCTATCCATACATGATTTCCTATAATGCTATGTTAACTTGTTTTTAAGTTCAGCGACTGGATAATAGAAAAAATTTTCATTCAGCCTTTTTATTTACTATGTTGTAAATCACATTAAATATAAAGAATGTTTTTTTTATAAATAATAATTAAAATTAATGTTCCAAAAATACATGTAAGAATTAATAACAAATAACTGTTCTTAACTAATAAAGACTGATTGTACACCCATAAATAAGTTGTTAGCAGAATGTAACCATACGATAATTAACTGTGGATACTTATAGTACTTTCCTAAATTCTTGTTGTGACACAAAGTTGCTTTTGAAACAAAATTTCTAGTCTGCAAAAGTTGTACTTAAAATTTAATAAGATGTATAGTGTTTTTATAAAACTTGTTTATTCTGTCTAGCTTTATGTTTTTAATGTAGTTATTAGTTTTTAGCAGTAGTAAGCACTCTTTTAATGTAATAACAATCATTTTGTGTTTTAAAGGAGATTAAATAAATAAATAAATGTAGTTAGGTTAATAGATAGGGCTTATGCTATAGTTATTAGAATCTATGGATATTGGTTTATTTTAAAAATACAGATATAATTCTGAATGATCAACTTGGGACAACAACTCTCCCCTATTCAACTAATTCAGTTAAATATTATACACAAAAACACATCGAGAGGCAACATACACAGAAAGGCACTCTACTGAAACTGTTCTAGTGATAATAAATTTAGTTATAAAAGTTTTCAGTGTTTATTAGATAGAATGAAGATCCGTCAAGAAAGGTTTGAATCTATCAAAGCTTTTGGCAAGTCATTTTATCAATAATTTTATTTATACAAATGGAGTTGTCTATAAACATAATTTTGACTGTTTTAAATTTCAATTATATGTATGGTTAAAATTAAAAGAATAAAAAAAATATAAGTAGTTGGTAATTTGAAGAATACCAAGAAGTATGTATCATGACTATGCATCAGTGTGTGAATGTCAACATGACAAATTAATTAATTTCAGCAGTAAGTAGCACATTTATGTAGGCTGAATAATTGGAGCATAATATATTCATTAGTTTCAATTATAAACTTTCCATTTGCATAATTTCAAAAATAAACATTTAAACCTTTGTTTTGATTGATTCAGTTTTATGTGGTTAATAAACAAGTACATGTTAAATAATTTTTAATTTATGTTACAATTAATATTGGCTAGGAGCAGGGGTTCTTCGTTGTATAGTAATTTCTAGCTACTTTCAGTAAATATAACAATGTAGGTTAAACTACCTTAACTAACTAACCTTAACTAAGTTAAAATAATCATTACTAAATTTACTAGACAGTTGAAACTGTGATCAGTGAACTGAGCACATCTGTGTTCTTTTAGCGTAAACTGAACAGTCAGCGTGGCTCACGATTTAAGTCTTAACTTTTAATGTTTTACTTTTTATTAATTTTTAAATAAATAAATTGGATATTATTATTACAAATGCCTATCAGTAGCTATAGAATTAAGGGAAGCTAGTATTAAACAAATTAAAAGGCAATATTACTATTCACCCTCTACTTTTTATAATATAAATATTTTGCAATATATGTATAAAATTGCTAATGCTTGGTAAAAAGCAATAAAATTCAGTATTGACTTAAAGAATACATAAAAATTAAAAATCTTTCAGTCACTAAACAATCAACAACAACAAAATATTAAGTGCATTGATCTAAAGAGTAATAAACAGGAAAGAGGACCTGAAAAACTAGGCTACAGCTCACTTGTTATTGTTCTAGGTAAGATCGAATAACACAGATATGAAAATAGATCGTGACCTATCTGTATACTCACCAATCCAACCAGCCCTGAGCATCCTTTACTATCATCCACTTGATCCATATTCAGAGGACAAGGGGCACTTGGCGGCCTCCAATTTTCCCCTTCAGTAAGTATCATTAAGCTGGTATTAGGATCTAACGTACCCAAAATATTCTTCGTCGTCAATTTCTGTTCCATCTGTCTCCAAAACTACCGTAATATTTTCGTTTTCTT